>JAFLJL010014948.1:16866-27004 GCA_018398815.1 Conus ventricosus | reverse complement strand
GGACTTGTTTCAAAACGAATTTCCATGGATAGCAAAGAATTAGACGAAAATTATGGAAATGAATTGACTGAGTTTTGTACGGAGAAGGTAACCCGCTTTCCTCACCCACTGTTGGATTCTGTTGACACAAAGTTGGAGTCGACTCTGTACGCTGGCGTAAGAAGCTCCAACTGCATACAGCGCGAAGTCGTCAACAAACAGAGAGGACTCGGTGCCCTGGCTTACCGATTGGACAATGTCATTGATTTTAATGCTGAAAAGGCTGGAGAAAGGATGCTCCCCTGAGGAACACCCAACTCCTGCCCATGGATGTCAGAGAGTGTGGTGCCAACACGCACCTGGAACTGTCGATCGCTAAAAAATTCTGAATGAACAGAGATAAGATAAGATAATGTTGCTTATAGCCCAGCCGACCGCAGAGGGCCACATCAGGCTGTCACCACGTTAAAATCAACTCACCAGTCATTAAAAAAAAAAAAAAAAAAAAAAAAAAAAAACTTTCACACATCTCGTTAAATGACATCGTCTGCAAACGAACCAGAAACCCCGTTAAAAATCCTTCTCCGTAAAATCTCAAATCAGATGAAAAATGTTAATTTCTCTCAAAAACCCAAGGATCAACGTCAGGCGGGACATCCCTGAACAGGATCTTCATGGACTCCGCTGTAAAATGTTTGTGTCTCACATCGTGCAAGTCCCAACACTCTAAAAGAACATGTTTCATTGTGAGTGGTGCATGACATGGAATGCACCACGGAGCTTCTTCACTCTTTAAAAGGTCAGAATGGGTAAAATACGAATGGCCGGTGTGCAGCCGGCACAGAACCGTTTCCTCTTTACGACCACCCGACGTAGATGGGAGGAAGTCTTAAGGTTTGGACGGATCTGAAAGAGTTTGTTATTCGTCTGTGTGTTCCAATCCTCCTGCCAGAGGTCCTCTCACATAATCGTTAATTTTGGGTTTCACATCTGAGCAGGGGATATAAGTGTTGGACAGTTTCTCTCTTGTGGCGTTCTTGGCTAAACGATCAACCATTTCGTTCCCGCCGATGCCAACATGGCCAGGAACCCAAGCAAGACTAATGTTGTAACCGTCCGCCTTCAACTTGCTAAAAAGTTCAAAAAAAAGTAAAAGTTCTGGATGCTGAAGGTTGCGGCCAGCTATGGCCTCCAAAGCTGACAGCGAATCCGACAGAACCAGAAAGTCCCTCCTCGAAGAATGGAGATTATCTTCAAAGCCAGTACTAGAGCAGTAAGTTCAGCAGAATAGACAGAAGCATCTGAATGTATATGTTCCAACAATATCTGAGAAGGAGCCCCAGGCAGTAGGCTGCACAGGCCCACTCCATCCTCAGACTTGGAACCGTCAGTGAAAACTTTTTGATAGATGGAATTTGGAACAGAGCTCAGCATACAAAGCCTTGTACGCCAGAGAGCTGGTAGACTTCTTACGGAAAGCTGCGAGATCAAAACGAATCTCTGGTGTGAAAAAGTCCATGAGTTGATCCGGAAACTTGGAAAAATCGGAAACTACTCCCAGGTCTATACCTGCATTCCGCACGTGAGGCTGCATACAAGCCCAAACGGCGGAATACATTCGGGTTTGTTTCAAACTTACTGTGGAACGGAGGGTCAAAAACACAGTCATAGGCAGGATCTGCGGTTCTGAGAACAGTCGGAGTAATAATTCAAAGACAGTTTTCAGCCTGCGGTTGGACATGAAGGTTCACCTGCCTCTGCGTACAGGCTGTACACAGGGTGGTGCGGAACGCTCCAAGACAGAGACGAAGCCCTTGATGGTGGATAGGGTCCAAGAGTTTGAGGTAAGATGATCTTGCGAGCCGTACACAGCACAACCGTAGTCCAGTTTGGAACGGACCAGGGCTCTGTAGAGGTGCAACAAAGTTTTCTTATCAGCGCCCCAGTCGTGTGTGCTACGACCCGCAGAATATTCAGTGCCTTTTGGCAAGCAGTTTTGAGGTTTTTAATATGGCTGAGAAAGTTAAGTTTCTGGTCAAAAATGACTCCCAGAAATTTTGGCCTCTTAACAGCTGGAATGGGAGATTTTCCCGACGTGAAGTTCAGGATCTGGAAAAAAATGACGGAAATTATGGAAGTGAATACACTGGTTTTTGTAGCAGAAAAGGTGAAACCGTTTCATCCGCCCACTGATGGATTTTATCTACGCAAAGCTGGAGCCTGCGCTGGACACTCGGTACAGGCTTCCAGTTGCGTAGACAGCAAAATCATCCACAAACAATGAGCAGAATGAACAGAGGCAGGTGACCCCGAAAACCAAGTCTGTGCAGATCCATGAGGATTCCTGCTTTCCACGTGGTGTCGTACGCCTTTTCGAGGTCGAAAAAGATAGCAACCACATGCTGCTTGTTAATAAAGGCGTTGCGGATGGTGGTTTCCAGACGGATTAGATGGTCAACCGTCGAGTGGTACTTCCGGAAACCGCACTGTTCACTGGCCAAAAGACCATCGGTTTCCAGCTTCCACATCAGACGGGAGTTGACCATCTTTCCATCAGCTTACAAGGCAGCTGGTTAGAGCGATTGGACGATAGTTGGAAGGGTTGGTAAGGTCCTTTCCAGGCTTTGGAATGGGAATGATCAGGGCTTCCGCCAGGAGGCGGAAAGACCCTGTGGTCCAGATATGGTTATAAACTTGGAGGAGAGTCTGGAGACAGCTTTCTGAAAATGTTTCACAACCTGATAATGAATGTCATCCAGACCAGGGCAGAATCAGTGCAGGTTTGTAAAGCTAATTTGAGTTCAACGATTGAAAAGGGAAGATTATAGTTTCAGAGTTGTCTGATGTGAAATTGTATGAAGATTTCTCTCTAATCTCTTGTTTCTTAAAAAGACTGCAGATTTATTTGAAGATGAGGAGTCTGTGGATGGTGAGGCCAACAGATTGGCAACAGCTTGTTTGTCAGTGATCAGAGCATCGGCAAGTTTCAAGTGATGAATGGAGGGTTGGTGTTCTTCCCTTTGATTTTTCTAATGACGTTCCAAACTTTTTTCTAGAAGTTTTCGATGTCAGCCTGGAGCAGAAGCTTCTCCAGGACCGACGTTTACTGATTTTAAAAGTGTAATCTCGATTAGCACGCAGTTTCTGATGGGCTCGAGCGTTGGACCCGAAGGTCGTTGGTACAACCTGACGCTGAGCCCGTTTTCTAACTTTGGAAATTGTTGGCAGTCTGAATTAAACCAGGTGTTTTTGGCATTTGAAGTTTATCGAAGACACTGGAATACAAGCTTTAGCACACTTGATCACAGTGGTAGTCAGTGATTCTGCTGGTCCGGACTCTGAAAGAAAATCAGTGTCCTGAATTCTTTAGAAATAGTGGCTGCAAATAGATCCCATTTGCTTTCTTGTAATTTAGATGTTGAGAGACAGAGACGTGTTCATTTAAGACAGGTTGCAGAAGGACAGGAAATGGTCACTTCCGTGCAGATCGTCATGGACAGACCACTCATAGTCCAGGACAGCGAGGGTCACAAACCGACAAATCTAAACACGAAAGTGAACCAGGGAAGAGTGGAGGTAAGTTGCAGATCCGTCATTCAGACAACACAAATCCAAGTCTGAAAGGACATCTTCAATCAGCAGACCTCTGGGTGACGTACCGGCACTACCCCAAAGAGGGTTGTGACCGTTAAAGTCACCCAACAGCAAAAAAGGTCGAGAAGTTCCTCTAACAGACTGAGAAGGTCCTGACGACAAACCGGGACAGAAGGTGGAAGATAAAGGGAACAGATTGTCACAGTCTGTGGAGAGTGACTCTCGCAGCTACAGCTTGAAGGGAGTAGACAGAGCGACAGACTATACAACAAAGTGTTATGTATGAGAAGGGCAACACCGCCCGACAGTCCCGACGTGGATGGTTGTGCCGTTTTTGAAAGAATATTAAAGCCAGAAAGATTAAAAGTCTTTTGGCTTTGAATTTGATTTCCTGAAGAGCCACGATGGAAGGTTTTATGGATTGACACAGAAGCTGCAGCTCCTCGAAGTTGGAATTAGACCACGGATATTCCAATGGAATATTGTACTATCCATGGTGCAGAGGGCGAAAAGGAGAGAGATCAGGTCATCTCCTCCTCAACATCTGCTTCCAATGGAGTGAACTTGTTATTTTAATTTCACTGGAGTGTGTTGGTCTACAGACCTGCTGGCAGACTTGCCAACAGCGAAGAGGGTCTGGATTTGGGAGATGGTGGAGGTTTCTTCTTCCTCTCCACCATCTCCACACTGGGTTGTTGAACTCCCTGCCCGCACGGGCACTGGACATGGAGTTCGAGTGCTGGTGCTGGTTTTTTTCATCTGCCCAGCAGCAGATGTTGTAGACTGCTGGGCAGTCTGAGGGGTGGTGGATTTTTTGCCTCCACCAGGGGCATCATTTTGGTTGGAAGGTGGTGGACCTTGCTACCACCAGAACTGACAGATCTTACTTGCAATGTCTTCGAAAACATGAATTCATCAGTCTGGCAGCAGACTGACCGAGTAGGAACTCTGGAGCTTTCTTTACAGCCGAAGCATAGGAAGAAGCGTCCGGCGTCTGACTGCCCACAACCTGTTTCCGGGCTTCAAAAAACGAGATCTTCTTTCCGTTTTGGACGCGTTGAATGGCAGATTCTTGAATCCAAAGAGGACAGTTTCGTGAAGAGGAGGGATGGTCGCCACCGCAGTTAGCACAATGTGCCGGATCATGACACGGCCCATCATGAGTTGCCTTGCAGCAAATACCACACACCTCCTGCCCAGAACAGCGGTCCCTGACATGGCCAAACCTCTGGCACCTGAAGCACCTCCAATGGGGACGGCACATATAGCTGAACATGAACATTTAGGTAACCAACTTTGATGACCGGAGGCAGCACAGGGCTGCAGAAGGTCAGAAAGAGGGTGTTGGTGGCCACTCTCTCTGAACCCTTCTTTACCGTCACCCTGCGCACCTCCGTCACACCCTGGACGCCAGCTCCGTTTTATTTCTGCCTCTGAAACACCCGTTGATCTCTGCATCGAATCACACCTTTGGATGAATTTAATTGCTTATGGGGATCACCCTGATCTCCCTATCCACAAGTTTTTTGCCTTCTGCAGCTGTTCAGATTGCTTTTGAGATTTACATTGAATGAGAAATGAGCCATTTCTCAACCTCTTGATGGACCGAGGTCACCTGCTATAACTTGAAAACCCTTTTGAATGGCAAACGGGCTCAGAGCTGAAAGGGTCTTTCCTGCTCCGTCCCCTCCATCACGAGCCAGGAAGCCCAAAAACCTGTCTTCTGTCTAACTTCGGTATCGGAGTCACTGTCTGTTTCACAATCCCCTGAAATAGGGATGCTGCCTTCCTCTTCCTTTTGGGGGAATGTTTTTTAATGAAGTCATATTTAGTTTATTGTGATTCATCTCTCCCTTACCCACCCACCTTGGAGTCCAACTAAGGGTGCTGTCTCCTAACTGAAGTGCACCCTGACCAAGACCAGATATACAAGCCACGTTGTATTCCTGAGAACTTGCTTGCAACAAAGGCTGATTCCCAATGGCTTTCTACTTAATTTCCATGTGTCACCCCAGCCCAAGGCATTTCAACATCAAATGTCTTGCATCCTTCGCTCCACCAGCTTCACACTGATGAACTCTACAGTACAGAACGACTGCATGGCACTCCAGCGACTTGACCGCCTGAAATCCCGCCTTAGATATCAGCTTTACAACCCTATGCAATAAACACACGTCTATGTTGATTACCGAAACAACCCGGAATGCAAACCGCCAACTGCATGCTACTTTACAAGCAACCAAAGCTTCTAAACTGCAGAACCTCACTAAGGAACAGCCCACACCTTCAAGTTCCAACCAGTCACCATGAAAAATTGGTGACAACTATTCCAGATGATCTCTACTTGACTGACCCCCAGTGTCAACTTCTTGCAAAGGACTAAAGTTTGTTCCCCTTCAACCAAAGGCCCATCAGACAGACATGCTATATGACTGTGAACGGTTCTTCCGCCGACTTCGACTCGGTTTTTTTTTTGAGAGCTGCTCACTACCCACAGCACCTAGTGTCACTAACGATCTAGCACAACTGTTCCCCTATGAAAGGAGTGATTGGACCCCCAAGGATGGACGGTATCCTGCTCTTGACTACTATATAGACCAGTGTAAACATGACATTGATAAATTAAACTTGCCCCCTGTGAGAAAATCCAACCTCACCCAAGCAGAGTTTCAGGCCCTGAAAGAACTGAAACAGAGACCCGACATCATCATCAAAAGAGCAGACAAGGAAGGGGCTGTACTCGTTTGCGAAAAGACTTGTATGAAGAAGAAGCCAAACGGCAGCTCTCTGACTCCTCAACTTATGCTCCCATCAAAACCCCAACAACCAAACAAGACAACACACTGGTCCGGAAGACCATTAAAGAAGCAGTTTCCAAAGGTCATCTCCCTCAAGAAGCAACAAGAACTATAGTCAAAGAACCTCGCAGTGCAAAATTCTACCTACTACCGAAGATTCACAAGAGTGGCAACCTTGGTAGACCTATCGTCTCAGCCTGCTCCTGCCCAACTGTCACAGTTTCTTGATCGGTTGTTCCAACCCCTCGTCCACAACCTACCAACGTATGTGAAAGACACCAACCATGCCCTGCAGATTTTCTATGATTACACCTTCCCGCCTGACAGTGAACATCAATTCCTCTTCACAATGGATGTGACATCATTGTATACTAATATCCCGCACAAAGATGGACTTCTCACTGTTAAACACTACCTGAAACAAAGCGACTTTGACTTTGACCCAACCACCATCCTGCGCCTGACTGAACTTGTTTTAACTCTGAATTCTTTCAAATTTGGAAACGAGGCCTACCAACAAATCAGAGGAGTTGCTATGGGCACGCGCATGGGCCCATCATATGCCTGCCTCTTCATGGGGCACATTGAGACACAAATCTTTGCTCAATACCCTGGACGTCTACCTGAAGTCTTCAAAAAATTCATAGATGACTGTTTCGGAATCAGCACTCTACCCAGACAGGAACTCCAATGCTTCATTGACTATGCTAACGCCTTTCACCCTTCATGCTTCATTGACTATGCTAACGCCTTTCACCCTTCATTGACTATGCTAACGCCTTTCACCCTTCATTGACTATGCTAACGCCTTTCACCCTTCATTGACTATGCTAACGCCTTTCACCCTTCATGCTTCATTGACTATGCTAACGCCTTTCACCCTTCATTGACTATGCTAACGCCTTTCACCCTTCATTGACTATGCTAACGCCTTTCACCCTTCATGCTTCATTGACTATGCTAACGCCTTTCACCCTTCATTGACTATGCTAACGCCTTTCACCCTTCATTGACTATGCTAACGCCTTTCACCCTTCATTGACTATGCTAACGTCTTTCACCCTTCATGCTTCATTGACTATGCTAACGCCTTTCACCCTTCATGCTTCATTGACTATGCTAACGCCTTTCACCCTTCATGCTTCATTGACTATGCTAACGCCTTTCACCCTTCATTGACAATGCTAACGCCTTTCACCCTTCATTGACTATGCTAACGCCTTTCACCCTTCATGCTTCATTGACTATGCTAACGCCTTTCACCCTTCATTGACTATGCTAACGTCTTTCACCCTTCATTGACTATGCCAACGCCTTTCACCCTTCACTGACTATGCTAACGCCTTTCACACCTTCATCAGAGCTTAATCTAGGATTTTTCAAAAAGGGGGGCAGTACCCCCCTCAAATCGAAAAAAGGGGGGCACTCCCCCCCCCCGGCCGGCCACTTCTTCAACCAATCGTCTTGAAACCGGTGTTCCCTTGCACTGGCACTCTTTTCGGGCTGCTTCTCCGAGCTTTTGGATGTAGTCGCGGTTTCTTCATGATCTTCTCCACCCTTGCATGGCACAGAATCTTTTTTTTTTTTCACTTTTCCTCCACGAAAGTCGAAGTCAAATAGGTGGGTGCATGCTTCATTCTGGAAAATATCCAATATGGCATCTTAAACTCTCCGCAGCTTCTCGTCGGTGATCGAGGAGGAGGAGATGAACGCTGCCGATTGTTGATTTACACTAACAGCCAATGAAATATCAAGAAATCGTTCGCATCCTGCTCAGTCCTAGTTTCAGTTTTACAAGCAGACGACAAACGAGCGCCCGCAACGATCAGTGAACAGGGCGGGCAGTCCTGCAACTGTGCGGGAGTCTCCCGCGTTAAGACTCGATAATTGCGGGAAGGAACAGATTTTCGGGGGACTGTACAAATCCCGCGCTCTAGATTAAGCTCTGCTTCATGCTTCATTGACTATGGTAACGCCTTTCACCTTCATTGACTATGCTAACGCCTTTCACCCTTCATGCTTCATTGACTATGCTAACGCCTTTCACCCTTCAGTCAAATTCACATACGAAATCACGGACTCTTTCCTCTCATTTTTGGACATCAAAATCAGTATTCAAAGCACTCCACAGTCTCTCCACACAACAGTGCACTACAAACCAACTGATGCCCACTCTTACCTCCTGTTCTCATCAAGCCACCCTCCTGCCATGAAAGAAAGCATCCCATATTCTCAGTTTCTTCGACTTCGCAGACTATGTAGCACTGATGATAATTACACCAAAGAAGCAGCGGCCATGACTACCTTCTTCACTACTAGAGGCTACCCACAAGCTACAGTTCAGATGGCCCTTGAACGAGCACAGTCCATCCCCAGACACCAGCTCCTACAAGACAAGGAAAAGATGACTACAGACAATGACTGATGCATTGCCACTCTGACCTACCACCCACACAATCTATCTGTGAAAAACGTTTGCTCCGCAACTTCACTATTCTGAAGGAGGATCCAGCTCTTCAAAACATTTTCAGTCTACCACCTATGTGGCATTCAAAAGGGACAAAAACCTTGGTGACCACCTGATGCACTCAACCTTCCACCCTTCATCCCCCCCAACCCAACCAGGCAATTTCCAGTGCAAGAAACCCAAATGTAAAACCTGTGACTTTCTTAATCCGACAACTACCGTGCAAGGCCCATCCGGACACAGCTTCCACATGAGGTCCCACTTCACCTGCCAGACTCAGAATATATCTATGTTCTTAGTTGTACCCTTTGTCCCAAGATGTATGTGGGTGAAACATACAGATCTCTAAATGAACCTTTAAAGAACATAGAGACAGCATCCTCACAGGAAAAGACACTCCTGTGGCAAACCACTTCAATTCGGACCATCACCATCTCTTCCACATCAAGTGGCAGCCCTTTGGAGAAATGGTCGTCAAGAAGGAAACTACAGAAAATACATGGAAAGCCAGTTAACACAGCGCATTGGCACCTTGAGCCCACATGGGCTCACGTCAGGGAATGATACCTCACCCCAAACCATCAGCCCTCCTCTTTCTTCCCCCCCCCCCCTCCTTTCTTTCACCCCCCTTCCCCCCCCCCCCCTCCCCCTTCCTTTGTCTCTCCTTTGCTGTCCATTAACACTCCCCATTTCTGTTGTGAATCATGATCACCCCTACATTCAATAGTGCCCACCACTCCCACCTCTGCCCTTTCCACCCCTTCAAACCATGAACTGCGCTCAGTGACTCAAGTGAACCACCATCAACATCTTCCCTCTGCTGTCATTCCCTGTTGAAGTGTCTACGACACGAAATGTCGGCCATCCCCTCTCCAGGTACTCTTTTTGTCACCTTTTCCCTTTATCTATTTGAAACGAGTACAGCAGTCACTACTTTATTTTTCTGTGTTCTATTAAGGCTTGAATATGTGCCAGACTAACGGAAATAACAGTGCAAATCAGACCCCAAAATTAACCACATATTCAATATATCCTGTGTTAGACATACTTTGTAACTACACGAAGCCAAACTCACATCTGGGCAGCAGAGGCACAGACAGGGGTGTTGCTCCCATTGGAGAAAGGGTCTGTGGGGGAGTTTTTGGGTGGGTGCTTTGTCCTCGGTCGCACACCCGAATCACTTCATACAGAGAAGAACCCTGTCACACATGATCATCCACAATCAACCATTCATCAGTGGCGAACTACACATCTTGTGCCTCTATTCCTGTATGAACAATGGACCTGGTTCTAACAAGTG
>JAFLJL010014948.1:0-15866 GCA_018398815.1 Conus ventricosus | reverse complement strand
AATACATTTTACCCCAAATGAGCAAAAATGTGTCTGTATTGGACTGGTCAGTCTCAAAAGCATACCAAAAATCAGGTTCAAACTAAATTCACCTACAGTAAAACCCACGATTTCTGTCTAATCAGTTTCATATAAAGAGTGCTCGACTATACATCATTTCAGGTATTTTCATGACAGCTAAAGGTGAACATTAATACTTCATTTAACAGGAGTATCTGCCACTGTGGTGCCATGGTTAGCCCTGCGGACCGAGAGGTCATGGACTCAATTCCTAACACATGCATCTTCTCCCATCAAGTAATATTAGTGTTACTACATACCTGTACACCCTGTACATCAAGTATACTTAGGTCTGATTATGGAATTCACAGAACATTTGCATAAACCAAAATAAATTCAATTTTCAAGATATGCGCAAGGTTTTCTGTATACTTGTGTAAAAAATGATACACCTAAACGCTAATGAAGTTTGAGTGCAGAAGTGAAGGTGGGTAGCACTGATAATGATGATGATGATGATGATGATGATGGTGGTGGTGGTGGTGGGGTGGTGATGGCTGATGCGCAAGATAGTGAAAATGACCATGCCGAACACACGTTTATGAAAATGGATGAAATCTGGATAAAGCCAAATGAGTGCCCAGTTTAACTATTCAGTTATACATGAAAAGAAATTGATGGGTCAACAGCTGAAAACAATGACAAGCGCGTACTTAACCTAACTGAAAATGTGTAGAAAATCACTGTACCTGCATATTTCAGTCTTGAATTGGCTCTTGACTGCTTCATCAAAAAATGACCAGAGTCATTTGCTATCAGTAAACTGTCTCCCTCAGCTTATCAAATTCTTTTATCCTGTCTGAATCCTTTCCATGGAACTTAGGTTTGGCGATATCTTCCTCATCAAATTTGGAATCCGAGACCTAATTCCAGCAAATTTCTACCCCAAACAGCAAGCTTCTTCCTCAAATTTCCTAATTATTACTTTTTCCTTCATTTTTCTGCAATCTCTTTGAACATAAATCTCTCGAATTCTTTGCTACTCTTTCCTAAATCTTTCAAAATTTTGACCCAAATGTTCCACAATAATCTATTACAGAAAGATGTATAGTTGTTGGGTTTTTTAATAATTCCGGAATGGGTACTACCTTCAGTTTCACAGTTAAAGCTTTGAAATTCAGGTCCCGAAACAATCACCATCACCCCTTCCTCCTTATCAAATATTTCATTCAGTATCACTTCACACTTTTTCAGTTTCACAGCAAGTTTGAGTTTTGCAGCTACCATCCTCAAGTGAGTGAATACCATCGAATATGGCCCATGATTTTCACCATCCAGTCATTAGACTCCTAATCCCATTGGACTTCTAATCCCATTGGACTCCTAATCCCATCTCAAAACCATCTGAAGCTCTGGGTATCACACCTCTGAAAACAGTATCATGTAAAATAGATCTAAGGTAACCTTTCAAATTTAAAAAAAAAAAAAAAAAAAATTCGAAAAGAGGAAAGCTGACCTACCTATGCTATGTTTTTACCAATCATGTAACTGGGATTTCTTTTATGGCTTTATCCAAAACGAAAATTTCAGTCTGTTCATTGTTAAGTTAAAGTACATTCAAGCGTTACCATTTTTAGGTGAACTTGAAATGGAACCAGTATATCTACATATTCAATGAATTCAAAAAAATGCAAAAATTCCTGGTTTTGCAGTCTACACCATATCCATGTCAAGGAACAGATGATGCCTGCAGTAAGTATCTGTTTACCTCCTTCCACGCCGTGGACTCCAGAATTCGGTACTCGATATTCTGCAGGTGCTGCAATAACAGACAAAGACTGAACAATAGTGCAATTTTAACAGCTCGATGCTTCATCTTAAACCTTCATTTCAAAAAATGAACAAAGAAGGAACCTCCATTCTCTCCCCAAAATCAGCTGTATCATGAGAGAAAAACTACCAGTCATGTTGCACAGCCTTACTAACCCACCTGGTTCAAACTTTTTACGACTTGTTATACCACTGACTACCAATCATTTAATAACTCTATGTCGAATGTTAAGCACAGAACCATATGTGGGAACTCTTCAATCAAATCACTGAACAGTGTCGAAATTAAATCACTGGACAGTGTCAAACTATATCTATACTCTAGCATAATTTTCAGTTTATATCTAGATAAAATAAACCTTAGTACCGTTCACTTCTTCAGAATCAGCTACAATTACACACCAAACAAACATGCATCATTTACAAACACTTCTTCAAATGACAGTTTTCAAAGCCAGTATCAATCCACAAACTACGGGCACCACGAAGAATTAATAAACGCAACTTCCTACCTTGACCACATCTGCTGGCAGCTTGGGTTCGGCTCGGATGAAACTCTCCAGGACCTTTAGGAAGTCGTAGGCCTGTATGTGAAGGGTCTCCAGTATCCATGGGAAGGAGAAGGGGGAGTCTTCACCGTCGCTTCCACTCACTGCGTAGCTTCCTGATGATATTGCAGAACCAACAGGGTGAGAGTCAGAAACACACTCGGGTCACACTTATAACCCAACTGACCAGTCACATTAAACTGACCACAGTCACATTGTCAGGTCGCTTGGTGCCCAGCCAAACACAGATCTGAGCTGTGATCAAACAATAAACAGATAAGATAAGATAAGATCAGATAATGTTGCTTATAGCCCAGCCGACCACAGAGGGCCACATCAGGGCTGTCACCACGTTAAAATCAACTCACCAGTCATTTAAAAAAAAAAGAAAAAAAAAAAAAGAAAAACTTTCACACATCTCGTTAAATGACATCGTCTACAAACGAACCAGAAACTTTGTTAAAAATCCTTCTTCCGTAAAATCTCAAATCAGATGAAAAATGTTAATTTCTCTCAAAAACCCAAGGATCACTTTCAGGCGGGACATCCCTGAACAGGATCTTCATGACTCCGCTGTAAAATGTTTGTGTCTCACATCGTGCAAGTCCCAACACTCTAAAAGAACATGTTTCATTGTGAGTGGTGCATGACATGGAATGCACCACGGAGCTTCTTCACTCTTTAAAAGGTAAGAATGGGTAAAATACGAATGGCCGGTGTGCAGCCGGCACAGAACCGTTTCCTCTTTACGACCACCCGACGTAGATGGGAGGAAGTCTTTAAGGTTTGGACGGATCTGAAAGAGTTTGTTATTCGTCTGTGTGTTCCAATCCTCCTGCCAGAGGTCTCTCACATAATCGTTAATTTTGGGTTTCACATCTGAGCAGGGGATATAAGTGTTGGACAGTTTCTCTCTTGTGGCGTTTTTTGGCTAAACGATAAAAACCATTTCTTTCCCCGCCGTTGCCAACTGGCCGGAAACCCAAAAGCAAAAATTAATTTTTGTCCCCCGGGCCGCCTTAAAACTTGCTAAAAATTTAAAAAAAAAAAAATTTAAAAGGGTTTGGTTTGTGAAGGTTGGGGGCCAGCTAGGGCCCTTTCCCAAAGCTGACGCGAATCGCCCGAACCAAAAAATTTCCCCCCTCGAAGAATGGGAGATTATCTTCAAACCCAAGTACTGAGCATTTAAGTTCGCAGAATAGACAAAAGCTTTCGGAATGTATATGTTAAAACAAAATCTGAGAAGGACCCAGGGCGTAGGCTGCACAGGCCCCCAAATCCTCGACTTGGAAACCGTCGTAAAAAACTTTTTAAAATTAGGATGGGAATTGGAACAGAGCGGCAACAAAGCCTTGTACCCCGAGAGGGGTTTTGGGATCTTAGGGAAAGCTGGCGAGATCAAAAACAAATTCTCTGGTGTGAAAAAGGTAATGGGGGGTTAAACCCGGAAATTTGGAAAAAATGGGGAAAAAACTATTTGGTCTAACCTGCTTTCCGCACGTGAGGTTTGCATACGAAGCCCAAACGGGGGAAATTTACATTTCGGGTTTTTTTTCAAACTTACTTTGGAACGGAGGGTAAAAAACCAAGTATAGGCAGGAAATTTTTTTGGGGGTTTAAAGAAAAGTGGATGTAAAAAATTAAAAGGGACGTTCAGCCTGCTCTTGGCCAGTGAAGGGTTCCCTGCCTCGGGCTAAGGTTTGTACCAAGGGGGGGTGCGGAAGCCCCAAACAGAGACGAAGCCCTTGATGGGTGGATAGGGCCCAAGGGATTTTGAGGTAGGAAAAAGGATAAGAAAAGGATAAGTTGCTTATACCCCAGCCGACCCCCAGGGGGCCCAAATCGGGCTTTTACCACGTTAAAATCAACTCCCCAGTCATTTAAAAAAAAAAAAAAAAACAAAAAAAAAAAAACTTTCCCCATTTTTTTTAAATTTGGACATCGTCTAAAAAACGAACCAAAAAATTTGTTAAAAACCCTTCTTCCGAAAAAATTCTCAAATAGTTAAAAAATGTTAATTTTTTAAAAAACCCCAAAAGGTAAGTCAGGCGGGCTCCCGGGAACGGATCTTCATGGATCCGCTTTAAAATGTTTGTGTCCCCAAAACGTGAAAGCCCAAAACACTCTAAAAAAACCCTGTTTTTTTTTTTTTTTTGTGGTGGTCCCATGACATGGAATCCCACAGGGAGCTTTTTTCATTTTTAAAAAAGGGATAAGAAGGGAAAAAATACGAAGGGCCCGGGTGTGCAGCGGCACGGGAACCCTTTTCCCTCTTTACGCCCAAACCCAAAGTGAGGGGGGGAAAAGTCTTTAAGGTTTGGACGGATCTAAAGATTTTGTTATTCGTTGTGTTTTCCCAATCCCCCTCCCAGAGGTTTTTCACTTTAATCGTTAATTTTAGGTTTCACATTGGCGGGGGGGAAATAAGTGTTGGACAGTTTTCTCTTGTGGCTTTCTTGGCAAAAAAAAGGGGAATAAAATTTTTCGTTTCCCCGATCCCAACAGGGCCCCGGGAAACCAAGAAAGGTAATGTTGAAAACCGTCCCCCTTCAACTTGCTAAAATTTTCCCCAAAAAAAAAAAAATTTTTTGGAAATGCGGGAAGGTTGGGGCCCAGTTAGGGCCCTTTTCCAAAGCTGACAGCGAACCCGACAAAACCCAAAAAAGTCCCCCTCAAAAGAATGGGAGATTATTTCAAACCCAAGTATAGAGCAGCAAGTTCAGCAGAATAGCCCAAAAAGCATTGAATGTTTTTGTTCAAATATCTGAAAAGGGGCCCCCAGGGCGTAGGCTCCCCAAGGCCACTCCATCCTCAGTTTGGGAAACCCGTCAGGGGAAAACTTTTTGAAGGAGGGGAAATTTTGGGGAAAAGAGCTCGGCATACAAAGCCCTTGTACGCCAGAGAGGGGTTAGACCCCTTACGGAAAGCTGCGGGGATCAAAACAAATTTCTCTGGTGGGAAAAAGGCCATGGATTTTTGTTTCCGGAAATTTGGGAAAAAATGGAAAAATTTACTCCCAGGTCTTACCTGCTTTCCCGCAGTGAGGCTGCTTTCGACCCCCAAAGGGGAATAATTTCGGGTTTTTTAAAATTACTTTGGAACGGAGGGCCCAAAAACCAGTCTAGGCAGGTTCTGTGGTTTGGGAAAAACGGGTGGGGATTAATAATTCAAAGACAGTTTCCCCTGCGATTGGACGTGAGGTTCACCCTCTGCGTACGGGCTGTAAAACAGGGGTGGTGGGAACCCGTTTCCAAGAAGAGACAAACCCCTTGATGGTTTGGATAGGGCCCAAAGGGTTTTTGGGGTTTAAGATGTTTCTTGGGGGTGCCGTACAAGCAAAAACCGTAGTCCGGGTTTAGAACGGACCGGGGGCTCGTAGGGGTGCAAAAAAATTTTTTCTTTTTTTTTTAAAAAGCCCCCCAGTCGGTGTGTGCTAGACCCGCGGGAATATTCAGTGCTTTTGGAAAAAGCAGTTTTGGGGTTTTTTTAATGGGGGCTGAGAAAGTTAGTTTTTGGTAAAAAAAAGATCCCAAAAAATTTGGCCTTTTTTAACAGCTGGAATGGGAAAATTTCCCTCTTGAATTTCCGGACCCGGGGAAAAAAACGAGGGAAAGTTATGGAAGTGAATCCTTTGGGGGTTTTTGGGCAAAAAAGGTGAAAAACCGTTTTCATCCCCCCATCGGGGGTTTTTATCTCGCAAAGCGGGGAGTGCCGGGAAAAAAATTTTTTTTTTTTCGGGGGACAGGTTTCCCAGTTGCGTAGACACCCAAAATCATCTAAAAAAACAAGGGAGCAGTTAAACCCTGCTGAATGATTTAAACAATGTTTTTGGTTTTTAAATTTACTAAAGAGGGCGGGGAGACAGTTGCTCCCGGGGGAAAACACCCAACCCTGCTGGGACATCAGAGGAGTGGTGCCAACCCGGGAACCGGGAAACTGTCGTTCTCCCAAAAAAATTTTTTAAAATAAAAAGAGGAAGTTTAAACCTCGAAAACCAGATCGTGGAGACCCTGAAGTATCCCCGATTTCCCAGGTGGTATGTAGGCCTTTCCAAGTCAAAAAAAATTTGCCACTGCATGTGTCTTTTTTAAAAACCGCCCTAAGTGTAGATTCCGAGGGAATCAAATGGTCAACTTTTCTCGTTTTGGGGAAAAACCAAAATTGTTCTTTCGCCAAAAGGCCTCGGTTTCGGGGTTCCACATGACCCTGCTTTGGACCTTTTTCTCCATCAGTTTACAGACCCCGTGGTAAAAAAGTTTGGACGGTAGTTAGATGGATTAGAAAGATTTTTTCCGGGTTTTGGGGGAAAGGGGGAAATAAAGGGGGTCCCCCAAGGGGTGGAAAGCAACCCCGTAGTCCCACGTGGTTGTTACCCGTAACAGGATGTTCAGGCCCCTTTTTGCGGGTTTTTTCTATAGTTGTTAAAAATATGTCAATTTTACCCGGAGAGGAATTTGCTGCAAGGAGTAAAAACAGTTTTTAGCTCGTTTTGTGTAAAAAAGGGAAAATTTTTAGTCTTCCATGTTGTGGATGAAAAATTTTCGGGAGATTTTTCTTTTTTGGGCTTTGTGTTTGACCCAAAAAATGGGGCGGGGTTTTTTTAGGAGGAGGAAATTTTTTTCAATGGTTTAAGCAAGCAGTTTTGCAACCCGCTTTCTTCTTTGTTATTAAAGAATTTGAAAAAATTGAGATTTGGTTTACAGTGGGGGCAGGTGTTCTTCCCTTTTATTTTCTTAATTTATGTTCCCCACTTTTTTCTTAGAAGTTTTTGATGTCAGGGTGGAGCAGAAGCTTCTCCAGGGGCCCCAGTTTACTGATTTTAAAAGTGTGCTAGATTTAGCCGGAGTTTTTGGGCTGAGGGTTTGGGCCGGGAAAGGGCCCTTGGGTTTTTACTGACGCTGAGCCGTTTTCTAACTTTTGGAAAAATTTTTGGCATTCTAAACAACCAGGGTGTTTTTTTGGATTTGAAAATTTATTGGGGAAGGGCCTGGGTTTCAGGTTTAGCAATTTAAAATAAATGGGTTTGTCCCCCGATTCAGTGGGTAGGGGCTCTGAAAAAATCAAAGGGGCCTGGAACCTTTGAAACAGGGGCTGGGAAAAAAGATCCCGTTTGGGTTTCTTATAATTTAAAAGCTGAGAGACAGAGCGTTTTTCCCGTTATTTCAGGTTTTTTTGGGAAAGGGCGGGAAATGGTCACTTTTCCCTGCGATCGTAAAGGACAGACCACTCATAAATCCAAAGGGCCGCGGGGATCACAAACCGACAAAACTAAAAACGAAAATGAACCTGTGGAAAAAAAAGGGGTAAGTTTTCAGATCCCTGTTCAGGGCCAAAAACAAATCCAAAACCGAAAAAACATCCTCAATCAGCAAAACCTTTTGGGGGGAACCTTTTCTTTCCCCCAAAAAGGGTTGTGGACCCTTTAAAATCACCCCAAAAGCAAAAAAAGGGCGAGGGAAATTCCTCAAACAGACTTGGGCAAGGTTTCCCGAGACAAACCGGGGGCAGAAGGTGAGAGATAAAGAGAACAGATTGTCACAGTCTTGTGGAGAGTGACTCTGCAGCTCGCCGAAGGGGGGGGTAGGGCGAGTTACAGGGAAATAACAACAAAATTTTGTGTAGGAGAAGGGGAACACCCCCCGACCGTCCCCCAAAGTGGATGGGGTTTTGCAAAGGGTTTTGAAAAAATATTAAAGCCAGAAAGGTAAAGGGGCTTCTGGGCTTTGAAGTTGAGTTTCTTGAAGAAACCACGGGCAGAAAAAGGGTTTTTGAGACTGGGCACAGAAGCTGCCCCGCTCCTCGAAGTTGGAATTTTAGACCCGGATATTCAAGGGGTTTTTGTTTTTATCTGGTTTTCAGAGGGCGAAAAAGGAGGGGATCAGGGCAAACCCCCCCCCCTCAAATCTGCCCGCTAAAAACTGTAAATTTGTTGGTTAATTTCAATGGTATCTGCAGACCTGTGGCGGGGCTTGCCCAAAAAGGTTTAAAAATAGGTTGGGTTTTGGGGGACGGTGGAGGGGTTTTTTCTCCAAATCCACCATCCCACACTGGTTGAATCCCCCTTTCCCCCCGGGCATGGACCCGAGGAGTTCGAGGTAGGGGTGTGGGGTTTTTTTTAAATTTCCAAAAGCCCGTTTTTTGTAGACTGGGTGGGCAGTTGGGGGGGGGGGGGGTTTTTTGCCTCCCCCAGGGGCAGGGCACTTTTGGGTTTTGGGAAAGGGGGTGGGCTTGCTACCCCAGAAATGACAGATCTTACTTGCAATGTCTTCGAAAACATGAAATTTGTCGTTGGGCGACTACCGAGTAGGAATAAGGGGGCTTTCTTGCAGCCGAAGCATAGGAAGAAGCTGTCGGGTCTGACTGCCCCAAACCTGTTTCCGGGCTTAAAAAAGAGATTTCTTTTCCCTTTTAAAAAGTTGTTTTTAGGGGAAATTTTTGAAAACCCAAAAGGGGGCAGTTTCGGGGAAAAAAAGGGGGATGGGCGCCACCGCCCGTTAGAAAAATGTGCCGGGACATGAACGGGGCCCGTCAGAGTTCCCTTTCAGCAAATACCACACACCCCCTGGCCCCAAAAACAGGGGGGTCCCTGCAAAGGCCAAACCCCTGGCACCTGAAACACCTCAATGGGGACGGACAAAAGAGCTGAACATGAACATTTAAAGGGAAAAACCCTTTTGACCCGGGGGCAAACACAGGGTTGCAGAAAGGGCGAAGGGGGGTTGGTGGCCCCCTCTCTCTGAACCCCTTTTTAGGCACCCTTTGGGCCCCCGTTTACACCCTGGGACGCCCCCTCCGTTTTTTTTTCCCTCCTTTAAAACCCCCCAGATTTTTGATCTTAAACCACCTTTGGAAAGAAATTTTAAATTTTTATGGGGAAACACCTGATCTCCCTATCCCCCCCAAACTTTTTTGGCCTTTTGGGAGCTGTTCGATTGTTTGTTTTGATTGCATTGAATAAGAAATGAACCATTCCCCAACCCCTTGATTGGGGTCGAGGGTCACCCGCTATTCCTTGAAACCCCTTTGGATAGAAATGGGCTCAAAGCTGAAAGGGGGTTTTTTTGCTCCCTTCCTTCCAAACGAGCCAGGAAGCCCAGAAAAAATTTTTTTCCCGTGTTTTCTCCCTATCCGAATCGCTGTCGAAAGAAATCCCCCGAAAAAAGGGGGTGCTGCCTTTCCCCTTTTTTGGGGGGGGTGTGTTTTGAAAAAGCCATGTGTATTTTAGATATTTCATCCCTTTCCCCTTTCCCCCCCCCTTGGAGGCCAAAAGGGGCCCCGGGCCAAGGAAAAACCCAAAGGCTTGGGCCCCCTTCCCGGTTCGGGGGGAGGAATCAACAAGGAAGCAAAACCCAAACCCTTTTCCCCCCGATCATGCTCAATCCGGGAACAGAGAGGGACTGCAGGGGGTTTTCTTGGCCAGCTGGGGAACGGCCCCCCTTGACCCCAACCCCCGAAGGGGAAAGGGGTTAGTACACCCGGGGGCCCAAAATTTTACTCCCTGTCTAGGAGAGGTGAGCCAAAGTGATGTGTTGAGAGCGTGGCCCCCCAATACCAGGATTCATTCCCCCCCGACACAGGCGCACCGCACGGCAAAAGGGCGGATCTTTTAAAGGGGACACCAAAAGAAAAAGGAGGGGTGGAAAAAAAAAAGCTTTAAGGGGGACGAAGTAGAAAAAGGGCCCCAAAAAGGGGGGCAGAAAAAAAAAAAAGGGAAAGGGGGTTTTTCCCTTTTGTCCCGGGTCCTCACCCTTGCCCATCCCGCAGGGGGGCCCCACCCCGGGGCATCAACTCCGTTTCCCCGTTTGCTTAGGCCAAACGCATCTGGGACCCCTTTAGGCCCCAGAAGCAGTGTGAAAAAAAACAGGCCCATCTGCAAGTATTGATGCCCCCGCCGCAAAGCCTAAAGGGGTCCCCTGGGCCACGCGAAAACCCCCCGGGGCCCCGAAAGGTCGTAACCCCCCGGGGGGAGTTTGAGTAAGATGTTTTTTCGGAAACCGTACAAGCACAACTGTGTCCCGTTTTTGAACGGACCGGGCTCTGTAGAGGTGCAACAAAGTTTTTTATCAGCCCCCCGCGGTTGGGGTGTCGAAACCCGCAGAAAATTCAGTGCCTTTTGGGAAAACGTTTGAGGTTTTTTAAAATGGCCCGAGAAATTTAAAATTTTTGGTTTAAAAATGACTCCCAGAAATTTGGCCTCTTTAAAAAAACTGGAATGGGGGAGATTTCCCCACTTGAAGTTCCGGAACTGGAAAAAAAAATGACGGAAATTATGGAAATTGGAAAACAAATGGGGGTTTTTTTAAACAGAAAAAAGGGGAAAAAACCCTTTTATCCCCCCCACCCTTTGGGTTTTATCTACGCAAAGTGGAGCCTGGGGGCTGGAAAACTCGGGGACAGGCTTCCCGTTTCGTAGACAGCAAAATCTTTCCCCAAACCAAAGAGAGTCTGAAAACCCCGGAACTGATTGAACAATGTTGTTGATCTTAATACTAAAGAGGGCAGGAGATAGTATGCTCCCCTGTGGAACACCCAACTCCTGCTCGTGGACATCAGAGAGAGTGGTGCCAACCCGGACCTGAAACTGTCGTTCTGCCAAAAAATTTTGAATAAAAAGCGGAAGATGACCTCGAAAACCCAGATCGTGGAGATCATGAAGTATCCCCGACTTCCAGGTGGTATCGTAGGCCTTCTCCAAGTCAAAGAAAATTGCCACTGCATGCTGTCTGTTTAAAAAAGCGTTCCTAAGTGTAGATTCCAGACGAATCAAATGGTCAACTGTACTACGATGTTTGCGGAAACCACACTGTTCTTTCGCCAAAAGGCCATCGGTTTCGAGTTTCCACATGAGCCTAGCATTGACCATTTTTTCCATCAATTTACAGACACAGCTGGTCAAAGCTATGGGACGGTAGTTAGATGGATTAGAAAGATCTTTTCCAGGTTTGGGGATGGGAATAATGAGGGCTGTCCGCCAAGAGGGTGGAAAGCAACCTGTAGTCCACACGTGGTTGTATACCTGTAACAGGATGTTCAGACCTTCTTGCGGAAGATGTTTCAATAGTTGATTATGTATGTCATCTATACCTGGAGAGGAATCGCTGCAAGAGAGTAAGGCAGATTTCAGCTCGTTTAATGTAAAAGGAAGATTGTAGTCTTCCATGTTGTCGGATGAAAAGTTGCAGGGAGATTTTTCTTTTAGGGCTTTGTGTTTGACAAAAGTGACTGATTTATTAGAAGAGGAGGAATTCTTTTCAATGGTTGAAGCAAGCAGATTAGCAACTGCTTTCTTTTCTGTTATTAAAGAATCCGAAAACTTGAGATGGTTCACAGTGGGACAGGCGTTCTTCCCTTTGATTTTCTTATGATGTTCCACACTTTTTTCTTAGAAGTTTTTGATGTCAGCCTGGAGCAGAAGCTTCTCCAGGACCGACGTTTACTGATTTTAAAAGTGTGTCTTGATTTAGCACGGAGTTTCTGATGGGCTCGAGCGTTGGGACCCGAAGGTCGTTGGTATACCTGACGCTGAGCCCGTTTTCTAACTTTGGAAATTTGTTGGCATTCTGAATCGAACCAGGGTGTTTTGGGCATTTGAAGTTTGTCGGAAGACACTGGAATACAGGCTTTAGCACATTTGATCATAGTGTTAGTCAGAGATTCTGCTGGGTCTGGACTCTGAAAAAAATCAGTGTCCTGGAATTCTTTTGAAATAGTGGCTGCAAATAGATCCCAGTTTGCTTTTTTATAATTGAGATGTTGAGAGACAGAGACGTGTTCAGTTAATACAGGTTGTAGAAGGACAGGGAAATGGTCACTTCCGTGCAGATCGTCATGGACAGACCACTCATAGTCCAGGACCAGCGAGGGGTCACAAACCGACAAATCTAAACACGAAAGTGAACCTGTGGAAGAGTGGAGGTAAGTTGCAGATCCGTCGTTCAGACAACACAAATCCAAATCCGAAAGGACATCCTCAATTAGCAGACCTCTGGATGACGTACAGACACTACCCCAAAGAGGATTGTGACCGTTAAAGTCACCCAACAGCAAAAAAGGTCGAGGAAGTTCTTCTATCAGACTGACAAGGTCCTGACGACAAACCGGGACAGAAGGGGGTAAATAAAGAGAACAGATTGTCACAGTCTTGTGGAGAGTGACTCTCGCAGCAACAGCTTGAAGGGAGGTAGACAGAGCGACAGGACTATACAGTAGAGTTTTGTGTGTGAGAAGGGCAACACCGCCCGACCATCCCAACGGGGATGGTTGTGCAGGATTTGAAAGAATATTAAAGCCAGAAAGAGTAAAGGTCTTCTGGCTTTGAATTTGAGTTTCCTGAACAGCCACGACGGAAGGTTTTATAGATTGGCACAAAAGCTGCAGCTCCTCAAAGTTGGAATTTAGTCCACGGATATTCCAATGGAATATTGTATTATCCATGGTGCAGAGGGCGAAAAGGAGAGAGATCAGGTCATCTCCTCTTCAACGTCGGTGCTAAAGGTGTAAATTTATTTGAGGTTTGTACTGGACTGTGTTGGTCTTCAGACCTGCTGGCAGACTTGCCAACAGTGAAGAAGGAGGTCTGGATTTGGAGACGGTGGAGGTTTCTTCCTATCTCCACCATCTCCACACTGGGTTGAACTCCCTTGCCCGCACGGGCACTGGACAGAGGAGTTCGAGGGGGAATTGCTGGTTTTTTAATCTGCCCAGCAGCAGATGTTGTAGACTGCTGGGCAGCCCTGAGGGTGGCGGATTTTTTTGCCTCCACCAGGGGCAGTCCATTTTGGGTTGGGAGGTGGTGGACCTGGGTTCCACCAGAGTTGACAGTTCGTACTTGCAGTGTCTTCGAAAACGTAAACAGGCATGAAAGTGACCAGCAGTAAAAAAGGCTGAAAAATCGGTGGGGGGCTGGGCAAAGAATATAGTACACTACGGAAAGAAGGACGACTCCTTCTTCGCCGCCTACTAATAAAATTGGTTCCGCTGGCACGCTGTGTGGAAGGGGAATCCCCTTGACCACTCCTTAGCCGGTGCGCGCGGCAGCACAAGGCAGAATAGGAAGGAAGAGTGACTGACACCGTATAGTGTTTGTGATGTACTGTCTATTTGTGCATTACTTGCACATGTATGTATGCAAAAACATGTGTACGTATGCACACATGCATAAACACACACACGAAAGAGAGAGAGAGAGAGAGAGAGAGAGAGAGAGAGAGTATTTGAAAAAAAGACACGAGAGTAAACTATGTAGGCCTATAGGTCTATATCCTTCCGATGTTATTATCAGTGTATGCAACTGATAACGATAACATAATACCATTTTCTCTCTCTCTCTCTCTCTCTCTCTCTCTCTCTCTGCCAAATTAAACCAGATATATAATTAAACAGACATCTTGGATTGAGATTCTTTTCTGTGTTTTTTTTCCCATTTGTATGTGTGTGTGTGCGCTCGCATGCGTGCGTGCGTGCGAGCGTTAGTGTGGCGTACGGGCGTGTGTGTGTGTGTGTGTGTGAAATTGATAATAATAATAATGAAACACTCTTATATAGCGCTGCTTTCGGGGAAAACCCTGACTCACTGCTCTGTCACGACTCATCAATCAACATGAAAAACTTTTCAGTCATCCATCAACATATGTGTAAGAGACAAAATATACACATAGTAAACCTCATTTTGAATGCGCTCACAGTAACACACACACACACACATGCATGCATGCATGCAGTGTACACACATTGAGCGACAAAAATTAAGTGTTGTTATTCCTATTAAAGAATCCATACCGCACGCTCACACACACACACTCACTCACTCACACACACACACACACACACACACCACACACACACTCACACTCACACACACACACACACACTCTCACACACACACGCACACACAAACTGACACACACGCACACACACATACACTCACACACACTCACACACACACACACACACACTCTCTCTCACACACACACGCGCGCACACACAAACTGACACACACGCACACACACACTCACACACACACACACACAGACAGACAGACACACACACTCACACACACACTCTCTCACACACACGCACACACACACACACACACTGACAAACTGACACATACGCACACACACACACACATACCCACACTGACATACGTGACACACACACACACACTCAGATCATGTGAATGACAGACATATGCACACACTAAAGACGGCACACGCACACATAGGAAGGGGAGAAATAGAGATAGACAGTGAAGGAGAGAAAGAGAGAGAGAGGAACAGTGTTATTGTGTGATAAGCTTATCGAGAGAGAGAGATAGAGGGGAATGTTATTGTGTGATGAGCTTATCTTGACAAAATCTCGGACTTGCCTTTCTTCATTTTTAGGAAAGCGGAACATCTTCCATCCTTTCTTTCTTGAATTTGTGCAGTTGATTGCTGCACACCAAGCACTCCCACCTTTTGCCGGTTCAGACATTTTGCCTTTGAGTCTGAGTCACAAATATAGTACACTACGCCGTAGGTAGTGTTCTTTGTCTGAGTGATGCTGATGCCGCTTGCGCACCAGCTAAGGAGTGGTCGCAGGGAATCCCTTCCACTGCGGGGGTCACTTTCTAAGCGGAGTCGTCCTTCTTTCCGTAGTGTACTATATTCTTTGGTCTGGGGGCCACCGTAGGCCCCCAGTGAGCTCCCAGGGGCAACGCCCCGGCGGGGGTCAGGGGGCAGAGCCCCCTGAAGCTGAAGCTTTTTAATGAAATAAAAGGCCTAAAACTGCAAATAAACCCCTATTTCAGCGCTGTTAAGAAGAGCAAATAAGCCACATTTTCATGTTTTCAGTAATGAAAATAATACTTCAAAAGATCATATAATAATATACTTTTATATGTGCATACTGACTCATTCACTCGCATTATTTTGTGTTATTTTATTTTTACTTTTTAACATGCCCGCTGGTGACCTACTCGTTTTTGAGTGAACCAGTATTTTAGGAAGAAGAAGAAGAAAACAATGAGGCAGCCTTCATCACAACATTGATTCAGTCAGTCAATCTTTCCACATGGAACACAAAATGCAGCGCCTTTTTCGTCTAATTTGCGAAACACATCGCCAACTCGAACATCGTCCACTTCCTGGTCTAGCCAGTCCCACCTCCAATCGTTTCTCATCCCTTTTTTTTGGCGTGAAATCGCGACGCGCTTGACAAACTTCGGCAATTTAACGATGTCCGACGTTCGACAGGCGCGAAAAAACCGGATGTTGATTGACGGCGGAAGTGACCGGTTGACTCTTTTGAGAATAACAAATTGTCCAAATGGGAATAGCATCGAACGAAAGTTTATTTCAGGATTTTTCTTTTCTTTCTTTTTTTTTTTTATTTTGGGCGGCACATTTTTTTGGGGGGCGGCGCAGATGAAAAAAATGGGCGGAAAATCCGCCTTAGGCGGACGAATTTCATGCCTGGTAAAGTCATCAGTCTGACAGCAGACTGATC
>JAFLJL010014947.1:0-5000 GCA_018398815.1 Conus ventricosus | reverse complement strand
AACCCGTGCTCCGTCTACCACGGTAGGTCGACACGATCTCACACTTACATAACAGACTAGTAGCGTCAGCAGAAAGGCGTAATGGTAGTCGGCAGAGAGGCGTAATGGTAGGCCCAAACGGCCGCCGCCGACTCTCGGCAATTTCCTGGTCTGAAATCACAGGGCCGGTGTAACAGTCCATGATCAACCCGTGCCCAACACCGTTCTCCAGTTGGGGAGAAAGGGCGTGTACTCAAACTAACCCCCCTCCCCCCATGACCTCCACCCCCTCCCCCCCCCCCACCCCCACCCCAGTACATCCAAACCAGCCTCCCCTTTCGTTCCAAAATCTCTATCTATCTTTGACATTCTCAGTGTCCTAAACGACAAAATAGATCAGTCAATGCACATTGCTGTTGAATGGGGGGGGGGGGGGTGGAGGGGGAAGGGGGTTGTGATTCTGCATCTGAGCCAGAATTAACCCTCATACCTTCCCCCAACACTGTTCCAAAACCACTTCCTCTGTGAGTGATTTGGACATGCTGTGTGAGTGATTTGGGACATGCTGTGTGAGTGATTTGGGACATGCTGTGCGAGTGATTTGGGACATCCTCTGTGAGTGATTTGGGATATCCTCTGTGAGTGATTTGGGACATCCTGTGTGAGTGATTTGGGACATGGTCTGTGAGTGATTTGGGACATGCTGTGTGAGTGATTTGGGACATGTTCTGTGAGTGATTTGGGACATGCTGTGTGAGTGATTTGGGACATGTTCTATGAGTGATTTGGGACATGCTGCGTGAGTGATTTGGGACATGTTCTATGAGTGATTTGGGACATGCTGTGTGAGTGATTTGGGACATCCTGTGTGAGTGATCTGGGACATGCTCTGTGGGTGATTTGGGACATCCTATGTTAGTGATTTGGGACATGCTGTGTGAGTGATCTGGGACATGCTGTGTGAGTGATTTGGGACATGCTGTGTGAGTGATTTGGGACATGCTCTGTGGGTGATTTGGGACATCCTATGTTAGTGATTTGGGACATGCTCTGTGAGTGATTTGGGACATGCTCTGTGAGTGATTTGGGACATCCTCTGTGAGTGATTTGGGACATCCTCTGTGAGTGATTTGGGACATCCGGTGTGAGTGATTTGGGACGTGCTGTGTGGGTGATTTGAGACATCCTCTGTGAGTGATTCGGGACATCCTCTGTGAGTGATTTGGGACATGCTCTAGAACTATCCCCTGGAGAGAATACAGGCACATGCTCAGATTGACCTGCCCTATGTGACAGGAAAGTGGAGATGGGCACACACCTCTATTCACTCCAAGGGGTGTTTCTGGGACCATGCTCCAAATCACTCACCGGGGAGTAGTTTCGGAACAGGCTGAGGGGTAGTTCTGGCTCGGGTCCAGAATCCCCGACCCCATACCCCACCAACACCACCACCACCCTGATATGTTTCATCTTTTGGAACACTGAACATTTCGGAGGGAAAATGATCTTGAAACAAAGGGAGAGGTCGGTCTCGATTTTACTCCCCGAGGGTTGAGTTTGAGCACGTGCCCTTTCTCGCCCGTGGGGAAGTGATTTCAGGCGTGGAGTGCTTAGGACACGTTACACCCGTGAACTTTGGGGTCACAACGTCTCCCTCCCTTCTCTCTCCACTCTTCGTGAGTTACAGGGATTTAGGAGTGTTTGTATGTTGGAGGGGTGGGGAGTCGGATGTTGCTGCAGCCGATATTAAAAGTAAGCGGCAAACCAGATCACAGATTTGCAGGACAAAGAAAGCTGTACCAAGATTCCGACAGCTCCTTTACAACCTGACTAGTTCTGGAGAGAAGAACATGCACTCAATAGACGTGCTCACTCAATAGTTGTGCTCATGCACAATATCAGATTCAAAGTCCACGATAGAAGACACAACTGGGCAAGTCACGTGGGTCTGCATTGTGTGTCAACATTAAGTGCCAAACAGGGAGAATAAAGACTAAGGAAGTTGAAAAAACACACTTTCTGGTTCAACTTCTGTCTGTTTTGAATCCACTTCATCGTCGAGGCAGACAAAACTGACGTTCTTTGGAAGGGATGGAGATCAGACGGGAAATCCTCTCCACTAATGCCCCCATGTTATTCCATTCACCTGAATTCTGTCATAGGGTCAGCATGAGCCCCGGCCCTGCGTGCTAGTTCTAATGAACAAGATGACAGTGTCACCACGTAATGATATGACAACCACACAGCAACAGTGACAGTAGGAACAGGACACTCATTACAATGGTGTAGTTGTGTGACCATGACAGGACTTGTAATGACCCCTACCATCCCGAGATCCAGTTCGTGGATGGGGGCTGCACCACATTGCTGTGATCTGGCCTGTCATGGCTCTCACTTGTTGGTGGGAATATGTTTGTGATGCCCGTCTCTCCAAGTCTCCTGACGTATGTGGATAAGCCACATTTTTGTGTTTTCGTGTCTCATCCGAGTCTGTCACGAATTTACGACATCTTTAATGCACGTAGGCTTCCCATGATTTTCTGTACATGTTGCGCAGTATCCACGTTAATTCACAGTTCATGTTCTGTGTAAAGCTTCTGTACTACGTGAACTTGGCAAAGACAACGTTAAAGCAGTCGAGTCTCTAAATACAGCGTCTTTCTATTTAAAGTCCACTTCATCTTCCATACAAACAGGATCAATGGCGGCATTGTGGAGTTCAGAAAGAAAAAAAAAGCTAAACCAGAGACTAGATTGCTTAAACTTTTTTTTTGTTTCAAAATTACATAGCATACAAAGTTTTTGCACAGTACATGAACTGTGCAGGTACATGGATTACGCGTAACACACACGTTAAGGGACAGGCGCCAACAGCTGAAACCTATGCAGACCTTGGAGACCAGAGAGGCCGGCTCCAGTGTTCCACCACCAGACCTTGTCGGGGTTTGAACAAGCCACTTCTGATAAAATCCAGCTGTACCCACTCGGCCATTATGACCACTCACTCCATCACTCACCCAAAGCGTACTTACATCGTCCCCCTGTCCACGACAAGACACAGTTCACCAACCTCACGAGACCAGCCGCCCAGCCTGGTTTCATCAGTTCCCCTCCAGATCACAAAAGGGCGGCAGTAAAGTTCCCACTAGTGTTCCCAGACTATCGATACCTCGGGTTAATCTGCAGGGGCAGATCTTGCATGGGCTAAACTGGGTACAGTCCTCGTCATAAAACAATTAGCATCAGGGTTTCATGCTTCAAGAACCCTGCCTGGAAGGGAGGGGGGTGAGGTACTTCAAGTCCTTCACCTCCAGTTTAACCCCACTCTTTTGGAACAAGCTGGGAGATAGGCCAAAGAACTCGGTTTACGGCACGGTTTATGGGCCGGTCGCTCAAGACCGCTGTTCCCATCAAGAAGATGGCCGTGGTGGCGCTAATAACAAAGAGCTGCAATGTCTTCCCTCTCCACAGACGAACAGACCGAGGTGAAGTGGGGACTTGACTGCTCTCCTGTTCAGACACTCCCTTCACTGGTATCGTCCAGTCCGTGGCCTCTTGTCCATGCGCAGCTTATCTGTGTTCTTGATGCGGACACATGTTTCGGCGTCAAATCCGATCTCGATTCGAGTCGTTTTCGGCATGTTTGAAACGAAGGCACGTGCGTATGGTATCGTCCATTTTGACATGGTGACAGCCCTGAAATGGGCTTCTGCCATCGGTTGAGTTGACATACAACGTGAATTGAAAAAAATAGAGATATGTCTGAAAAATGTTAACGGAAAGTGAGGGTCAGCATCAGGTTGGCTGCTTTTGATTTTTTTTCCCAACACATTCTCTCTCTCTTTTTCCCTCTCTCTCTCTCTGTGCCCACATGCGCGCGCCTGTGTGTGCCAGTGTGTATGTGTGTGAGTACCAGTGTCTGTGTGCCAGTGTGTGACTCTGTATTCGCACCCGCATGCGTTTGTGCATGTGTGTATGTGTGTGTGTGTGTACTGGGTGAGGAGAGACCAATTTGGCACGTGCGGCCGTCACTATTTTCTGCACATGTCGTCAATGGACAACAGCTGTTGATGTCACGCCACCAGTTGTTTCACTCGCTTCACTGGCGGCAATGTCGCATTCGTGTTGCCGAACACAAAACTTCAGTATAACTGGTATCATCTTACTTCGACTCTCTCTCTCTCTCTCTCTCTCACTCTCTCTCTCTCTCTCTCTGTGCTGATCTGTTTTGTGTGTTTATGATGCGTGCGTGTGTGTGTGTGTGTGTGTGTGTGTGTGTGTGTGGTGTGTGTGTGTGTGTGTGTGGTGTGTGTCTGTCTGTCTGTTCGCTCCCGCGCGCACACTCATATGTATGTTACATATTTGTGCACGTAAAGATTACGTGCACGTGCGTGCGCGTTTGTGCATGCATGTGTGTGTGTGTGTGTGTGGGGGGGGGGGGGGGGGATCGCGCAACCATACCTAGCATATATATGTGTGCAGTATGTGTGTGTGTGTGTGTGGTGTGTGTGTGTGTGTCCAGTCTAACCGGGACATCATCCTAATGAATTTTCGCCGAGTCGGACAGAGCAGTCAATGCTTATGATCAAGCTGCATCCAGTTTTCTGGAGGAGGGGGGGGGGGGGGGGGTTGTTTTTGTTTGTTTGGTTGGTTTGTTTTTTTGTTTTTTTTTTTGGCTTACTCCGCTGAAATGATGTCAAGACAGCGCGTGTGAAGCGTCTCACTCAGTCCCAATGTTGGCTGGCTTCGACACTGCGAAAGCGAACCCGGAACCTACTTCAGACGGTCTAGACTATTTCAAACCATGCCACCCAAAACTAAACAAACTTCAGAGGCCCGGGGCAGCGTATGCTCGGTTTTTGACTGCTTTTGGCCGTTAGAAGTCAAGAAAACCTGGATTTCCAGGCAAAACCCATTAGAGGGCAAAACCCTATGTAAGAGCCCCATCCCCAGATCTCTCCAACCTTTTGTTCTATCGAAAGATTGAGTGGGGGGGGGGGGGGGGGGGGGGGGGGGGGGGG
>JAFLJL010014946.1:41799-49299 GCA_018398815.1 Conus ventricosus | reverse complement strand
GTGTGTGTGTGTGTGTGTGTGTGTGTGTGTGTGTGTGTGTGTGTGTGTGTGTGTGTGTGTGTGTGTTTGAGACCGATACAATAAGTATTTTTTTTAAATATCACTGCCTTTACGCGCAAGTACTGGTTCTCGAGTAGAATGTTCATTGTCTCAATACATGTGCATAAGACACAATAGTGTACAATCCCTATATCTTTTCATGGCTTTGATAACAGTCTAAATTGCATCTCTTGTTTACTAATGATAACCTCCATTGTTTTTGATGTATTTTTTACCACCTTAGGAGCCACTCGCTTGTTAATCTTACATTCAATATTAATGTTCATTAAAATGATAATAATAATCCTTGATAATGACGTTAACCATTTAAACATATCCCGGTGCCTAATGACCCTTTACCCAGCAGACATTTTTTGGTTTGTATAAGCCACTTGGGATATAGCCATCTGTTGCACAATATGTGGATATTGTTTGTGTGCGTGTACTTTTTTCTTGTTTTGTTTCTATTGTTTTGTTTGATTTGGTTAATTTTGAACCGTGTGGTCTTTTTGAGTAAAACGCGTTGGCGGTATTTTTGTTCGTGTGTTCACAATCGGGAAATAGGAAAAGAATTATATGTAACATTTTGATTGATTTGACTATCGATTGATAGCTATTTTGACTGATTGGTTGGCTGACTGTCTGACTATTGACTGGAAGTAAAAACCATAGTTGATATGAGATACCATCATAGTTGATATGAGATACCATCAATTGACGTTCATCGTGATATTAATCGCAATTTTTGCTCTCCAAATTCCTGAAATCAAAACAAAACAAAACAAAACAGAACGAATAGTCATCGTCTCCAAGCAACTTACCCGAAAGTGTCAGATTTTATCATCGTCATCAACGTGACAAGTTTTATTTTGGTGATCATGCCCGAACATGTATTACTACGAACTTGAGCGGTCAGTCTTCTGATCGAGTCAGAACATGTATTGCTAAAAGTATGAGAGACAGATAGGCGGCCTACGATCAGACATTTTGATTGACATGTGATTAATTCCCCGGAGCTGGTCAGCTAAATGCGTGATGCATAATCTCTGCAAAATGTGTGACCTTCTTAGTGGTCACTGCGCAGAGTATGGATGACCACCAGTGCGGCCATCTGACCACTCGTTACAAATGTGAACAGGCATTTCCCTGAGCGTCAGTGGCCATGACGGTATTGTTGAAGCCTGTTCAAACCAGATGGATTCTCAGGAGAACGTAGATCCGTGCCCAAGTCAAACTGCTCTCTTAACTACGGTCAGATCTTGTCAGACGATGTGCGGAAATTGGCAAGGGAGGCAATATGTGTTGAAGTTAGCATTCAGCGAGGGTGACTCCCCGCCATTTTCATGGGAACAGATGCCGCCGGTGGGCGCTTGTAAAGTAATTTAAAACTTCAGTCAAATGGAAAAATACGCCCAAATATGGGCACGAAACGGCGCTCCTGTAATACAGACAGTCGATATCCTGATCGCCATCCTGGCATGCACAGAGAAGAGAGAGAGAGAGAGAGAGAGAGAGAGAGAGAGAGAAGGGTCTCTAGATCTGTTTGTTTGACCCATAAACTGAGAAAAGGTAACTCTGCAATGGAGAGACACGTTATCGTCTCCTGACTTTTGGCTCTGGCCCAGAACAGGTCTGTTGGGAATCCACCCCAACGCCCCCAAACCCGAACTGCTCAATCCACCATTTGATCCGTATCTGTACGGAAATTTAATGACTAAATGCTTAATACGTTAATGCTTACTCCAGGTTCCATGCATCCATCCACCAAGTTTCAGTAAAATCAGTTTTATAACTGTGTGCGCAGTTTTGCTGACGGGACAAACAGACAGACAAACAACCAAACAGACTAACAGACAGACGCAGGCGAAAACTCTTACCTCCTCGACGAAGGTGACCATCAGATGCGTGACCAAGTGTCTGGCTTAGTCCAGCCGCGCGTCACCGTGAATCAAGGTAAGGCCGGGTCAGATTCAGCGGAATGTTAACCCCCAGACCAGCTGATACGGCCAACGGGGGGATAAAGATTCTAGAGATAGTAAGGGGAAAGGATGAGGGGGTGTCGTATATAATACTGTCGCTCATAAAATCGTGTCGCAGCGACAGTATTTCCCGGAAAATAGTGCAGCTGGTTCATGAAAAATTATCGCTGCGACCATATTTCACAGGAAATGTTAACTCTAGCAGTAAGATTTTACGTGAAAATGTGTCGCAAGCGACAGTATTCACTGACTACAATATTTCACAGTGTCCTGTCGCAAAAAACTTCCAAAATTACGCTGCGACCATATTTCACAGGAAATGTTAACTCTAGCAGTAAGATTTCACGTGAAATGTGTCGCAAGGGGACAGTATTCACTGACTACAATATTTCACAGTGCCCCGGTCGCAAAAAACGTCGCAAAATTTCGAGCGACAGTATTTTATGGACAGCTACAATATTCTATGGACATTTTTTCGTGAAAGTTGTCGCGCGACATTTTTTTTTCAGCAAATATTGTCGCTGCAACAAAAATTTCACGTGAAATGCAAATCGCTGCGATACAATCCACGGGGGACAGTATTATATACACACCGGTAACTGCGACGCTGACACAGCCAGAAATTGAATACAGTAACGGGGACGACTGCTGAAGAACGGGCCTCATGGTTTATGAGTCTATGTTCTGTGCTGTAACCAGGTGAGATACAAGACTCTGACGATGACCGGGACCACATGACCTTGTGATGGGAACACATCTGACTATAGTAGAAGACGTGTACCTGAACTCACCGAGTCCTTCACTTTGAGGAAACCAGTGTGGAAATGGATGGGCTAGTCACACTCATACACGTTCATCTGAACTTCACCGGGCCCTTTCCCTTGAGGAAAACGAATGAAAAAAGTTGAAAGGCTGTCACACTCATACAGCTTCTGTACAAAGAAAATGATCAGTCTTTTTCATATAATCAATCCAATTCTGAAATAATTGTCAAAGCAATAAATTACTTGCTTTTATTCTCATAAGAACAGGTTGAATAGGTTTGGCCAGACAGACCCGTAATACCAAATTGCACTGCTGTCTCAGTGTTTATAATAGCATTTAAATGGGCGAGGGGGAAATTTTGGTCGTATCCACCTATTTTTTCGACCATTCTGGTCCCGTACTAAAATTAGCGTCGGATCTGGGAAATGAGGGTGGGGGTGGGGGTGGGGAGGGGAAGCAGGAGAGGTCCCCCTGGAAATATGTGGAGGGAGGAGGGGCAGAGTACTCCCCCCCCCCCCCCTCAATATTTGGAGGCATTTAGACTCCGTGTAACCGAGAAGCAACTGAGACAAAGAAAAAAGAACACACTGTATTTGATGACGTAATGTGTTCCCGAACAGCAATTTCCGTCAGACATAATAGGGATCATGATTTGGCTGAGGTTGCATCCTATGGCACCCCTTTTGATACTTTGGATAACAACAACAACAACAACAAATAAAATAAATAAAGGACTAATTTAATCACGCTCTAAACCCCCTCCTTCCCCCCTCCTTTTACCCTTATTTTTACAAGAACTTTGGGAAAATCAAACTCACGCGGGGCACACACAAAACACACACACCACAAACACACCCACACACACACACACACACACACACACACACACACACCCCACACACACACACGGCGTGTATGGGAAGTTAATGAGGAGAACCCCCCCATCCCCTTTTGAAATAATCTGGAAGATAACACACACACACACACACACACACACACACACACACACACACGCGCGCGCGCGTTGTTTGAACATTTAAAAGATGAGAGCCCCCCCCACCACCCCAACCCCCACCCCTCCTCCCAAGTTTTTTTGGGTACAATTTGGAGGATATAAACTTTTTGGAGTTTATATTAAAATGCTTGTCAGTTCAGGCTGCCCCATCTCTTCCCACCACCCCCACCCACAATGCAAAGTATTTACCGACGCTACTGTATTGGGCATTCCCTAATTCACTGGCAAACGACATGACATAACAGGATCTTCACCAGCCTATATGGACCTTCAGAGGCGTATGCCAACGAAGGGAGATAGCCGTTATTAACGTAATGATGTTGACGTGGGAGATAGGATCAAATCCCACGCCCACAATTCATCCACGCTGGCCGAGTCTCGAACCCAACGCTCCACAGATTGTGTTGCTATCGCTTTACCCACAGGGTTTTTGCACCCGTTTGTGTTTTCAACGATGTAAGTGATCGATTTACTTCCATATTTGGAACAGATATTCCCATCAGCATCGTAGACTCGTCCACCGTCCCGGCCAGAATCGGCATTTTCATGACAGTGAGTGACTGGCGAAAAGTTAAACAGAACATGTATTTTCATAAACGTTAAAAGCAAAACGATCTACACAGAACACGCACGCGTCACACATCGGCTACAGAGAGAAGAGAGAGAGAGAGAGAGAGAGAGAGAGAGAGAGACAGACAGACAAGAGAGAGAGAGAGAGAGAGAAGAGAGGACACACTAAATCACGTAACTTCATTGAAACAGTCGCGTATGTGAAGGTAAAGGAATACGTATACTCAAACATGAACAGTGTGAATAGTGGACTGACCGCTCACGCTCATGGTAATGCATGTTCTGAACAAAGAAAATGGCGAATGCAATTCACGATGACGTTTTTTCTTCTTCTAACTTTTGATTATCATTACAACAAAGATTGTGATGCTATGCATGAAACTGTTCCCATTATTATTATTATTATTATCATCATCATTATTATTATTGTTATTATTATCAACATCATCATCATCATCCTTAATATCATTATTGTTATTATCGTTAGTATTATTAGTGTTCTCGTCTGGCGCTCTTGCGTAGATCTTTTTGCATTTTTGTTTAAAGTGTCTGTGAAGCCATTCTTCTTCTTCTTCTTCTTCGACGTCATTACAAACCATCTACAATGACGTCATCATTTGATTTCGTTCATCATATTGTCGTCACCTGGTGACGCAGGTCTTTTGGCTGGGCCCCATCCTGGGAGCTCTGGCAGCCGGCATTCTGTACGAGTTTGTCTTCATCCAGCGCCGCCTGCAAGCCAGGCAGTCAGAGGTAAGAACCCCTGCTGGACCCCCGCTGACAGAGTCCTCGACACGGACCACCCGACGCAGCAGCAACAACAACAAGCGTGTGGTGTGGATCGTGGGGGAAGCTGTAAGCTTCGAGTTCGATCCCTGGCTTATCGCTGTTCTGTTGTTTGTGGAGTTTAATATCAAAGTTGGTCTTAGCTGTAGAGAACAGCATTTTACCATTTATAACTTCTAAATTCTTGCTCCTCCACCATGTTTTTGGGCGAAAGTGGCCTAAAAGCCGCCCTTTCCTGTTCTCTGTCAAGTTAAGACTTCAATAACCAAAAAAATACGATTATCTTACAAACAAACATTCTGTGTAGTTGGGTTATCCGTTTTTAATACTAATTTTCTAATACTTTTCAGATTTTAGTTTTTGCTTAATCCTGTGTTTTTCCTGGGTCATTTTTCAATAACATCATTTTCGCGCTACATTCTTTCATATGAGTCTCTGTCTTTCATGTGAATTACACTACAGTCTTTATGTTCTCTAAAGTCTTTTAAAACCGAGATATATTTTGGCATAAATCCTCACACTTATCCCATCATGTCTTCGCTAGAAAGCCAGCTTTGACAAAGTGTTTCTCTAGTTAACTATATCTTTTCTGCCCGAACAGTCATCTATAATAAAGAGTGTTCTGCGTTCCTTCAAACACTTTATAATGTATTCTAATCACTCACTCAGTTTAGTGCTTGGGTTAACTATATACGTCATTGTCTGACATATTATCTTTATCATGATATGCTTTGTTCCTTTTAAGTGTTGGTCAGAAAATTAACAATATGACAAATTATAGCGATAAACTGTTTGTAATAAGGTCTAGGTAAATATTGTTTTTCCACAACCAGTCTGCCCACAAATCATGAACAATGAGGGGATTTTTCATAAGTTTAACTGCTCCATAGTTTTATAACAGAAATGTAATCTAAGCCAGTTATTATTTTTATCATACTCTCGTCAATCAAACTTGTCAGTTTAATAAAACCCTTGGGCCTACATGTGTAAGATTAATCAAATAAAGTTCTGGAAAGAATTGTTTCTGTTTAAGTCAACATTGATTTTGTTGTTGTTGGTTTTGATCTTAATATATCGCCTTTGTGAAGAAGACGATGGTACGTTTAAGACGTTTTACGTCTAAGTTTTGCCAGCTATTTTTATTCCCTTTTTTTTGGGTTCACTAACGCCCTCATCCCCATCCTCTCCACTTCTTTAAGACAGAAATTTCATAATATCATTGTGAACGGTGTTCTATTTTTTCTGCGTGGAAAGAACTGTAATTTTGTAGAAGCTTTTTTACAATGTTTCTTTTTCTGTGGATTGATGTACTTTTTTTCCCAGACGGGCGTTATTTCATATTTCTTTCCGATAGTTGTCGTCCGGCATAAGACTTACATGTTAAAGGGCCGTGTTGAATGTTTTCTGAAACTTTTTTGACGGCTAAAATATGTAAATGGGTCTTATGAATTCAAAATTTTATTTCCCATTCTAAATATGGTTTAATTGCATTTGAGTGTCAGGTTTTCGAACTATTTTATATATACTGGCCAACATTATTTGCCTTAGATTTGCGCTGTTGTTTAGTTTAGGAAACTTTTTTGCTGTCGCAACTCTTTGCGTTTATAATCACATCTTTAGTGTACTCAAAACCATACAAAGCGGCTTTTCACGTTCTGTTCAAAGTCCGCAACATCTGCAGGTCTTTTAATTCTGAAAGTTCATACACCTTACTGGCGCGAATGTAACTCCGGTTCTTCTGGTTTTTCCCACGCGAATGTTTTGTACAACTAATTATTTTATGTTCCAAAAAACAATGTGCAGGTTTTATCACATTTTAAACTTTCCCTGCTTTGTCTGCAATTTTTATCTTAAATGATCAGACCTCCCACAAAACTAATCTTTTAAACTGGTAAATTAGGAATTGTATTATTTTCTTAATCGCTATATGCAGCTTTTCCTGACGGAGAGCTCTTAAAAACAGTGGAGGGTCTTCCATCATAATAGTTTTCATCAGTGCTTAGCTCATCAAATGAATATAGAGTAATGAATGTAATGCATGGATTCGAGGGATTTTTCTCCTCATAAGTAGTTTTGTTTGGATGTAACTCTAAAAATATATAATTGTCAGCGCAAAGGCTAATTTTAGCTAGCTCTTTATCAAAATAGTAACCTCTTCTTCTTCAGGCTTGAAGTGTTAACTTTGTTTTTAGATTTGCATGTTAGTTTGAGAGTAATGTCAAAGGTAATCATTGCTTCTTTAGTGAGCAAAACCGTAGTAATAACAATCAGGTATTGTTACTGGCTAAACTGTGGCCCTGTTTTGTCAACTTTTAGAACCTTATTATTTCCTGGCTTTAACTTTTT
>JAFLJL010014946.1:0-40799 GCA_018398815.1 Conus ventricosus | reverse complement strand
TTTTTCTTTTTTTTCCTTTGGTCTTTTTTTTCCCCTTTTTTCCCCCTTTTTTTTTCCCCCCCCCGGGGGCCCCCCCCTTTAAACCCCCCCCCCCCCCCCCTCTGTCTCTTCTGTCTTCTTCTGTCTACTCCCTTTTCCCCTCTCTTATTTTCCCCGTTCGTTCGTTCGTCTACTCTGTCTGTTTTGTTGTTTTGTTCTTTTGTTCTTGTTCTTGTTTCTTCTTTTCTTTCTTGCTTTTTCTCTCTCTTTCTCTTCTGTCTCGTCTGTCTGTCTGCCTTCTGTCTGTCTGTCTCTCTGTCTGTCTGTCTGTCTCTCTGGCTAAATCTGTATTAATGACGTGATCTTATGGTTTGTCATGTTGATAAATGATTTATACGCATGCACTCATGCGCAAGGGGCAATGACCCTATACAGAATTATATTGACTAAATTGTCTGAATCGCATCTCTCTCTGACTGTTTGTGTTACGTCACGTCTGTCTGTCTGCCTTTTTATCTGTTTGTTTGCCTGCCAGTCTGTCCGTCTGCCTGTCTGCCTGCCTGTCTGTCTGACTGTCTCCCTGTCCGTCTGTCTGTCTGCCTGTCTGCGTGCATGTCGCTCTGTTGTCTGTCTGTCTGTTTTTCGGTCGACAATTGGTCTCTCTCTCTCTCTCTCCTCTCATCTCTCTCTCTCTCTCTCTCTCTCTCTCTCTCTTCTTCTCTCTCTCTTCTCTCCTCTCTCTCTCTCTCGTGTGTGTGTGTGTAGTGTGTGTGTGTGTGTGTGTGTGTGTGTGTGTGGTGTGTGTGTGTGTGTGTGTGTGTGTGTGTGTGTATGTGTGTGTGTGTGTGTGTGTGTGTGTGTGTGTGTGTGTGTGTGTGTGTGTGTGGTGTGTGGTGTGTTGAACTAAGGATGTTTACTGCGATTGATGAGTGTTACACGTGTGCCCACTCACGAGAACCAACATGAATCTCTCTCTGTCTCTCTCTGTCTCTCCCTCTGTCTTTCTCTCTCTGTGTCTTTGTCTCTGTCTCTCTGTATAATTGTATCTTATTCAACAATGCTTAGTACTCATACTAACACCACACCTCTCCATCTGCCCTCTATCCAATATGCCGCACTACTAATCTAATCCCATTTAACATCAGTACATTTTTTAATGCCAGGTTTTAACATTTTTGCATAGCTTTGCTCTTAACCCATACGTTCAATTCAGCATCAGATGTACAGTTATTTTTAAAGGTTACACAACAAATTTGTAATCTTTCTGTCATTTTTAGTAAATGTCGAAGATGTAAACAGTTCTCATCTCCTTAATTGTCAGTGTTTAATCGCCAAAGTCCTTGGAATACCATACGGGATTACGATTTTTAATTTGTGAGTTGAAAATAGTGTAAACGAACATAAGTTGTGTGTGGGTCTCTCGCCGTTCATGTATTCTTTAGATTTGTTATGTTTTATCCGAAGCTGGTCATTTGTATGAAAATGGATAGGAGTTTGGGCAGTGTGGGAGGCAGGATTTTTTTTTCAATCCATTTTTTGTATCCAAAAAAAAAAAAAATGGAAGGTGGGTCTGGATTTGCTAAGGTGTCCGAGGAGGGAAGGGGGGGGGGATTGGCGGAGGGAGGGACGTTACAGGAAGTAATGGGGATGGGGTGGTGGGGTGGCATGGCAGCCAGTGAAGGTTCGTTTCTGTTGTGGACAAGAACTTTGGGAATGCTTTGTCAATTTGTAGGCAGAAAAAAAATAGTGATAGATTTATTGTAATCCCGTGTTTTACAGAAAAACAAACAACAAGAACAACGACGCCAACAACAGCAGCCGCAGCAACAAACAACAACGAACCACAACACGATATAGACATATACAAGCACAAACGCATTCACACACACACACACACACACCACACACACACACCACACACCACACACACACACACGCACGCACGCACGCACGCACGCACGCACGCACGCACGCACGCACGCAGAGGAGAGAGAGAGAGAGGGGAGAGAGAGACGGAGAGAGGAGAGAGGAGAGAGAGGAGAGTGAGAGGAGAGAGGCACATACACATACAAAACACTTCACAATCATGCAAATATGTACACGTGGGAAGGTAGAAATGTTATCATGCATGTCTGAAAGGAAAACGAACTCAGAAGTCCCTCTTGGAACGCTTAACGCAAATGTCAAATGTTTTTGCATGATTAACATATAGGGGAATTTCTATTCTCTAACGCCACTTGCAACACACAATTGAAACACGAGTTCTTGCGCTCTCTCCCACCCCTTTCCCGTTTCTTCACCACCCTAGCCCCACACATCCACCGATTTCTCTCTCCGTGCCCCCCCCCCCCTCCCCATGACCAACCCTCCCCAATCCCTACTGCTTTCCGCTCCATGTCATCTTTTTTCCTTTACTCCCCCCCCCCCCCCCCCCCCCCCCCCCCCCCCCCCCCCCCCCCCCCCCCCCCCCGTCAGCTTCCACACCTCTTCTCCCTTCCCCACCCTCCTTCCCTATTCGCCTCCTCCTTTTGTTGTCAAGATTTCCAAACCGCGTTAGTGGGGTTCGAGGTTCAGTGTGTGCGTTCGAATTTGTGTGCGTGCCTGCGTAGCTGGGTGCGCACTTGTGGTGTGTGTGTGTGTGTGTGTGTGTGTGTGTTGTGTGTGTGTGTGTGTGTGTGTGGTGTGTGTGTGTGTGTGTGTGTGTGTGTGTGTGTGCGTGTGTGTGTAAGGTAAGGTAATGTTGCTTACAGCCCAGCCGACCGCAAAGGGCCTGTGTGTATGTTTGTGTGTGGGGTGTGTGTGTGTGTGTGTGTGTGTGTGTGTGTGTGTGTGGCGTGCGTGCGTGCGTGCGTGCGTGCGTGCGTGCGTGCGTGCGTGTGGTGCGTGCGTGCGTGTGTGCTTTGCACTCTGTGTGCGTGGTGCGTGCGTGCGTACACTCTGTGTGCGTGCGTTTGTACATGCGTAGGTGTGGGTGTGTGTGTGTGTGTGGGTGTGTGTGTGTGTGTGTGGGGTGTTTTGTGTGGGGTGTGTGTGTGTGTGTGGGTTTGTGTGAATGTGGCGTGTGTTACACTCTGCATTCGTGCGTGTGTGCATGCTTACGTGTGTGTGTGTGTGTGTGTGTGGTGTGTTGTGTGTGTGTGTGTGGGTGCGTGCGTTGCGTGCGGCGTGCGTGCGTGCGTGCGTGCGTGCGGGGTGCGTGCTTGCGTGTGCGTGCGTGCGTCGTGCGTGTGCGTGTATGTGTGTGTGTGTGTGTGTGTGTGTGTGTGTGTGTGTGTGTCCGTGCTGTCCACTATGGTTTCCCAGGTCTTCTGGGTAGGACCGTGTCCGGCTCTCTGCTGCTGCTCTCCTGTACCAGTGGGTCTTGGGGCCCAACGCTGGGTTGGATGACGGGGATTTGGGAGCGAAAGTCCGACCCTGAGAGCCCCCCTTCACTGACCTTCCAACGCCACTGTAGAAATGAAAACTGTTGGACTGTCCGGCTTAAGCCATAGGAGGAGGGAGGATGGGGTGGGGTGGGGTGGGGGTGGAGGGGGCTTAGTAGGAGGGGTGGGTGGGGATGGAGGTTGGAAGAAGGAACGGCTAGGGAGGAAGGGTTTGGGGGATTATAGGGGATGGGGGGGGGGGGGGGGGATAAAGGAGGAATTTGGGAGAAGGAGAAGTCCAAAGAGCGAGAAGGTGTATTGAAAAGTGGGGTGTGGTGTGTGTGTGTGTTGTGTGTGTGTGTGTGTGTGTGTGTGTGTGTGTGGTGTGTGTGTGGGTGTGTAGGCGGGGCGATATGTGTGAGAATGTGTGTGTTTTGTGTGTGTGTGTGTGTGGTGTGTGTGTGTGTGTGGTGTGTGTGTGTGTGTGTGAAGCCCATCGGGGAACGAACGAAGTTTAATGATGTTAGGCTGTAATACCCATTAAGCAAATCGACGCGATGGAAAAACAACAAAACGCGACTCAATTTCGATTTCATTAACATGGAAACCACAGCAATGTCCTTTTCTTTCACTTTACTGATGAATTTGAGAACGAGAACATGTCATGGTATTCACTGTCAGTTCGTAGACGACGGTCACCCCAGGTAAAACTGGATCAGTCCGTGGACACCCGTGCAGGCGCCATAGAGCACATGCTTGGGTCTCTGCATGCTTCGTGTTGCCGCTGCGTCTTCTTTTCCGAAGGTAGGCCAATTTAACACATTCCTCCGATGACATGTGTCTTTCTTCCTGCTTGTCAAAACAGATAAGCAGTTGTCTTCCGAACACGATCGCGGATATTCTAGAACGACGTCGTCTGATTCACACAGCAGCACACCCACGTCATCCGTTTGATGGCACGACCTTCCGAAAGGTTGATTTCTGTGCGGATCTCGGAGTCGTCTCTGCCCTGTCGCTCTGTAAGAGTAACGGCATAACCCTTAACCATTCCCGTATAAAACCAGCGATAATTTTGTTTATTAGCTTGCTCCAGACTTGTGTCGATGTCCGACGGGTGGATTTCGGGGCCCCCTGCTGTTTCACTCCTACATGTAGATCGGAACGCAAACACCGAAGCGTATCCTGAATTTACGACGTGTCATCATCATCTCGAATCGGCTTGATGTTTTCCCTTTCCTGTGCTGTGTACTATGTTCATCCAATTCGGTGTTAGGTACGGCCAGTTCATTCGCGACCAAGTGTACCGAGACCGCTCCAACCTGTTCATGTCGTCCGTTCTGCGCCCCGATCTCTCTTGATCCCGTCGCTCCTGGCTGAGGGAGGAGGGGGGGGGGGGGGGGGGAGGTGAAAAGGGGTACAGGATTGTATTTAATGGCAAAATTTTTTTTTCTCTGTGTGTGCGTGCGTGCGTGGTGTGTGTGTGGTATGTGTGTGGTGTGTTGTGTGTGTGTGTGTGTGTGTGTGTGTGTGTGTGTGTGAGCGTGGGTGGTTATGTGCGTGCGCGCATGTATGTGTGCGTGAAAGAGTGTGTTTGTGAGAGTGAATGCATGTGTGTACGAGTGCTCGAGTTGAATGTGTGTGTGTGTGTGTTGTGTGTGTGTGTGTGGGCGCGCGGGTGTGTGTGCGCGTGTGTATGTCTGTGTGTGCGAGTGTGAAAGTTTGAGTATATGTGAGGGTATGGGTGTGTTTGTATTGAGATGTGTGTATTTGTGTATTTATGTAAGTGCGTGTGTTTGTGCGTGTGTGTGTGTGTATGTGAGTACGTGTGTGTGTGGTGTGTGTGGGTGTGTGTGTGTGTGTGTGTGTGTGTGTGTGGTGTGTGTGTGTGTGTGTGTGTGTGGGCGAAAGTATTTTTGTGTGTTAATTATGCTTCTTTGCTTTGAATGAAAAACGTTCATATTCTGTTCATAAGTTTTCTTAAATGTCAGTACAACCTTGATTTTAATCTGACAATAAATTGGTTTCAGTCAGTCTGTGTGTGCGCGCGCACGCGCATATGTATGAGTATGTGCGTGTATGTTTGTCTGTTGCGCGCGCGCACGCGCACGTGGTGTGTGTGTGTGTGTGTGTGTGTGTGTGTGTGTGTGGTGTGTGTGTGTGTGTGTGTGTGTGTGGTGTGTGTGTGTGTGTGTGTGTTTGAGACCGATACATAAGTATTTTTTTAAATATCACTGCCTTTACGCGCAAGTACTGGTTCTCGAGTAGAATGTTCATTGTTAAATTACATGTGCATAGGACACAATAGTGTACAACCCCCTATATCTTTTCATGGCTTTGAAAAACGTCTAAATTGCATCTCTTGTTTACTAATGATAACCTCCATTGTTTTTGATGTATTTTTTACCACCTTAGGAGCCACTCGCTTGTTAATCTTACATTCAATATTAATTTTTCATTAAAAATGATAATAATAATCCTTGATAATGACGTTAACCATTTAAACATATCCCGGTGCCTAATGACCCTTTACCCAGCAGACATTTTTTTTGGTTTGGTATAAGCCACTTGGGATATAGCCATTGTTGCACAATTGTGGTATTGTTTGTGTGCGTGTAAATTTTTTTTTTGTTTTGTTTCTATTGTTTTGTTTGATTTGGTTAATTTTGAACCGTGTGGTCTTTTGAGTAAAACGCGTTGGCGGTATTTTTTTTCGTGTGTTCACAATCGGGAAATAGGAAAAGAATTATATGTAACATTTTTATTGATTTGACTATCGATTGATAGCTATTTGACTGATTGGTTGGGTGACTGTCTGACTATTGACTGGAAGTAAAACATAGTTGATATGAGATACCATCATAGTTGATATGAATACCATCAAATTTACGTTCATCGTGATATTAATCGCAATTTTTGCTCTCCAATTCCTGAAATCAAAAAAAAACAAAACAAAACAGAACGAATAGTCATCGTCTCCAAGCAACTTACCCCAAGTGTCAGATTTTATCATCGTCATCAACGTGAAAGTTTTATTTTGGGTGATCATGCCCGAACATGTATTTTCTACGGGAAATTGAGCGGTCAGTCTTCTGATCGAGTCAGAAAAATGTATTGCTAAAAGTATGAGAGACGATAGGCGGCCTACGATCAGACATTTTGATTGACATTTTGATTAATTTTCCCCCGGGGCTGGTCAGCTAAATGCGTGATGCATAATCTCTGCAAAATGTGGGAACTTCTTAGTGGGCACTGCGCAGAGTATGGATGACCACCAGTGCGGCCATCTGACCACTCGTTACAATGTGAACAGGCATTTCCCTGAGCGTCAGTGGCCATGACGGTATTGTTGAAGCCTGTTCAACCAGATGGATTCTCAGGAGAACGTAGATCCGTGCCCAAGTCAAATGCTCTCTTAACTACGGTCAGATCTTGTCAGACGATGTGCGGAAATTGGAAGGGAGGCAATATGTGTTGAAGTTAGCATTCAGCGAGGGTGACTCCCCGCCATTTTCATGGGAACAGATGCCGCCGGTGGGCGCTTGTAAAGTAATTTAAACTCGTCCCAAAAGGAAAAAAAAAGCCCAAATATGGGCACGAAACGGCGCTCCTGTAATACAGACAGTTCGATATCCTGATTTGCCATCCTGGCATGCACAGAGAGAGAGAGGAGAGAGAGAGAGAGAGAGAGGAGAGAGAGAGAGAAGGGTCTCTAGATCTGTTTGTTTGACCCATAAAATGAGAAAGGTAACTCTGCAATGGAGAGACACGTTATCGTTTTCCCGACTTTTGGCTCTGGCCCAGAAAAAGGTCTGTGGGAATCCACCCCAACGCCCCCAAACCCGAACTGCTCAAATCCACCATTTGATCCGTATCTGTACGGAAATTAATGACTAAATGCTTAATACGTTAAAGCTTACTCCAGGTTTTCCCTGGGTTTCCTCCACCAAGTTTCAGTAAAAAACGTTTTATAACTGTGTGCGCAGTTTTTCTGACGGACAAACAGACAGACAAACAACCAAACAGACTAACAGACAGACGCAGGGGGGAAAAACTCTTACCCTCGACGAAGGTGACCATCAGATGCGTGACCAAGTGTCTGGCTTAGTCCAGCCGCGCGTCACCGTGAATCAAGGTAAGGCCGGGTCAATTCAGCGGAAAGTTTTAAACCCCCAGACCCGCTGTACGGCCAACGGGGGGATAAGATTCTAGAGATAGTAAGGGGAAAAGGGTGAGGGGGTGTCGTATATAATACTGTCGCTCATAAAATCGTGTCGCAGCGACAGTATTTCCCGGAAAATAGTGCAGCTGGTTCATTTAAAAATTATCGCTGCGACCATATTTCACAGGAAATGTTAACTCTAGCAGTAAGATTTTACGTGAAAAGGTGTCGCAAGCGACAGTATTCAGACTACAATATTTCACAGTGTCCTGTCGCAAAAAACTGTCGCCCAAAAATTTCGCTGCGACCATATTTCAAGGAAATGTTAACTTAGCAGTAAGATTCACGTGAAAATGTGTCGCAAGCGACAGTATTCACTGACTACATATTTCACAGTGTCCTGTCGCAAAAAAAAATGTCGCAAAATTTCGAGCGACAGTATTTTTTGGCAGCTACAATATTCTATGGGACATTTTTCGTGAAAAATTGTCGCGCGACATTTTTTTTCAGCAAATATTGTCGCTGCAACAATATTTCACGTGAAATGCTATCGCTGCGATACAATTCCACGGCGACAGTATTATTTACGACACCCTAACTGCGACGCTGACACAGCCCCGAAATTGAATACAGTAACGAGGACGACTGCTGAAGAACGGGCCCCCATGGTTTATGAGTCTATGTTCTGTGCTGTACCAGGTGAGATGACAAGACTCTGACGATGAAAGGGGCCACATGACCTTGTGATGGGGAACACATCTGACTATAGTAGATAGACGTTTTACCTGAACTTCACCGAGTCCTTCACGTGAGGAAAACCAGTGTGGAAAAATGGATAGGCTAGTCAACTCATACACGTTCATCTGAACTTCACCGGGTCTTTCACCTTGAGGAAAACGAATGTAAAAGTTGAAAGGCTGGTCCATCATACAGCTTCTGTACAAAGAAAATGATCAGTCTTTTTCATATAATCATATCCAAATTTCTGGAAATAATTGTCAAAGCAATAAATTACTTGCTGTTTATTCTATAAGTAACAGGTTGAATAGGTTTGGCCAGACAGACCCGTAAAATACCGATTGCATGCTGTCTCAGTGTTTATAATAGCATTTAAATGGGCGAGGGGAAGTTTTGGTCGTATCCCCTATTTTTTCGACCATTTGGTCTGTACTACATTTTGCGTTTGGATCTGGGAAATGGGGGGTGGGGGTGTGGTGGGGAGGGGGAAGCAGGAGAGGTCCCCATGGAAGTATGTGGAGGGAGGAGGAGGGGCAGAGTTTTCCCCCCCCCCCCCTCAAAATTTGGAGGCATTTAGACTCCGTGTAACACGAGAAGCAACTGAGACAAAGAAAAAAGAACCACTGTATTTGATGACGTAATGTGTTCCCGAACGCATTTCCGTCAGACATAATAGGGATCATGATTTGGCTGAGGTTGCTCCTATGGCACCATTTTGATACTTTGGATAACAACACAACAACAACAAAAAATAAATAAAAGGGCTACATTTAATCACGCTCTATCCCTCCTTCCCCCCTCCTTTTACCCTTATTTTTTTCAAGAACTTGGAAGATCAAACTCACGCGCGCACACACACCACACACACACACACACACACACACACACACCCACACACACACACACACAACAACACCCCACACCCCACACGGCGTGTATGGGGAATGTTAATGAGGAGAACCCCCCCATCCCCTTTTGAAATAATCTGGAAGATAACACACAACACAAAACACACACACACACAAAACACACACACACGCGCGGGGCGCGTTGGGTTTTAACATTTTTAAAAAAAAGAGAGCCCCCACTCCCACCCCCCCCCACCCCTCCTCCCAAGTTTTTTGGGGTACAATTTGGAGGATATAAAACTTTTTGTGAGTTTATATTAAAATGCTTGTCAGTTCAGGCTGCCCCATCTCTTCCCACCACCCCCACCCCACAATGCAAAGTATTTACCGACGCTACTGTATTGGGCATTCCCTAATTCACTGGCAAACGACATGACATAACAGGATCTTCACCAGCCTATATGACCTTCAGAGGGCGTATGCCAACGAAGGGAGATAGCCGTTATTAACGTAATGATGTTGACGTGGGAGATAGGATCAAATCCCACGCCCACAATTCATCCACGCTGGCCGAGTCTCGAACCCAACGCTCCACAGATTGTGTTGCTATCGCTTTACCCACAGGGTTTTTGCACCCGTTTGTGTTTTCAACGATGTAAGTGATCGATTTACTTCCATATTTGGAACAGATATTCCCATCAGCATCGTAGACTCGTCCACCGTCCCGGCCAGAATCGGCATTTTCATGACAGTGAGTGACTGGCGAAAAGTTAAACAGAACATGTATTTTCATAAACGTTAAAAGCAAAACGATCTACACAGAACACGCACGCGTCACACATAGGCTACAGAGAGAGAGAGAGAGAGAGAGAGAGAGAGAGAGAGAGAGGAGAGACAGACAGACAGAGAGAGAGAGAGAGAGAGAGAGAGAGGACACACTAAATCACGTAACTTCATTGAAACAGTCGCGTATGTGAAGGTAAAGGAATACGTATACTCAAACATGAACAGTGTGAATAGTGGACTGACCGCTCACGCTCATGGTAATGCATGTTCTGAACAAAGAAAATGGCGAATGCAATTCACGATGACGTTTTTTCTTCTTCTAACTTTTGATTATCATTACAACAAGATTGTGAATGCTATGCATGAAACTGTTCCCATTATTATTATTATTATTATCATCATCATTATTATTATTGTTATTATTATCAACATCATCATCATCATCCTTAATATCATTATTGTTATTATCGTTAGTATTATTAGTGTTCTTCGTCTGGCGCTCTTGCGTAGATCTTTTTGCATTTTTGTTTAAAGTGTCTGTGAAGCCATTCTTCTTCTTCTTCTTCTTCGACGTCATTACAAACCATCTACAATGACGTCATCATTTGATTTCGTTTCATCATATTGTCGTCACCTGGTGACGCAGGTCTTTTGGCTGGGCCCCATCCTGGGAGCTCTGGCAGCCGGCATTCTGTACGAGTTTGTCTTCAGCCAGCGCCGCCTGCAAGCCAGGCAGTCAGAGGAAGAACCCCTGCCTGACACCCCGCTGACAGAGTCCCACGACACGGACACCCGCAGCAGCAGCAACAACAACAAGCGTGTGGTGACGTGAGGGTGAAGCTGTAAGCTTCGAGTTCGAATCCCTGGCTTAACGCTGTTCAGCTTGTTTGTGGATTTTCATATCAGATGGTTCTTAGCTGTAGAGAACAGCATTTTACCAATTCTAACTCACTTGCTCCTCCACCAAGTTTTTGGGCGAAAGTGGCCTAAAAGCCGCCCTTTCCTGTTCTCTGACAAGTAAGACTTCAATAACCAAAAAATAACGATTATCTACAAACAAACATACTGTGTAGGGTTATCCGTTTTTAATACTAATTTACTAAACTTTTCAGATTTTAGTTTTTGCTTAATCCTGTGTTTTTCCTGGTCATTTTCAATAACATCATTTTCGCGCAAACATTCTTCAAATGAGTCTCTGTCTTTCATGTGAAATAACACTACAGTCTTTAAACTGTTCTCTAAAGTCTTTTAAAACCGAGTTATATTTCTGGCATAAAATCCACACACTTATCCCATCATGTCTTCCGCTGAAAGCCAGCTTTGACAAAGTGTTTCTCTTTTTAACTATATCTTTTTCTGCCGAACAGTCATCTATAATAAGAGTGTCTGCGTTCCTTCAAACACTTTATAAAAGTATTCTAAACACTCACTCAGTTTAGTGCTAGGGTTAACTAAATATACGTCATTGTCTGTCCATATAAACCTTCTATCATGATATGCTTTGTTCTTTTAAGTGTTGGACAGAAAATTTACATATGATCAAAATTATAGCGATTAAACTGTTTGTAATAAGTCTAGGACAAATATTGTTTTTCCACAACCAGTCTGCCCACAAATCATTGAACAATGAGGGGATTTTATCATAAAGTTTAACTGCTCCATAGTTTTATAACAGATTAATCTAATCCAGTTATTATTTTTATCATACTCTCCGTCAAAACTTGTTCAGTATAATAAAACCCTATGAGCCTAATGTGTAAGATTAATCCAATTAAGTTCTGTAAGATTGTTTCTATTTAAGTCATCATTGATTTTGTTGCTTGTGTTTATGATCTTAATATCCTCGCCATTGTGAAAGAACGACGATGGTAACGTTAAGACGTTTAACGTCTAAGTTTGCCAGCTATTATTAATTCCTTTTATAAGTCATCACTAACGCCCACAACCCATCCTCTCCACATCTTTAAGACAGAAATTTCAAATACATTGTGAACGTGTCTCCTAATTTTCTGCTTGGAAAGAACTGTAATTTTGTAGAAGCTTTTTTACAACTGTTTCTTTTCTGTGGATGATGTACTGTTTTTTCCCATACGGCGTTATTTCAATTTCTTTCCGACTATTGTCGTCCGGCATAAGACTTACATGTAAAGGGCCAGAGTTGAATGCTTTTCTGAAACTTTTTTGACGGCTAAAATATGTAAATGGGCTTATGAATTCAAATTTTATTTCCCATTCTAAATATGGTTCTAAGTGCCATTTGAGGTCAGGTTTTCGAACTATTTTATATTCATACTGCCAACATTATTGCCTCTAGATTGCGCAGTTGTTCTAGTTTAGGAAACTTTTGCTGTCGCCAACCTCTTTGCGTTTATAAATCACCATCTTTAGTGTACTCAAAACCATACAAAGCGCCTATCTCACCGTTCTGTTCAAAGTCCCGCAACATCTGCAAGGTCTTTTAATTCTAAGTTATACACCTTACAGGCGCTAATGTAACTCCCGGTTCTTCTGGTCCACGCGACATGTTTTAGTACAACTAATTATTTTATTTCCAAAACAATGTGCAGGTTATCACATTTTACAACTTTCCCTGCTTTGTCTGCAATTTTTATATTAAATGATCCGACCCTCCCACAAACTAATCTTTTAAACTGTAAATTAGGGAATTGTATAATTTCATAATCGCAATATGCAGCTTTTCCTGACGGTAGAGTCTCTTAAAACAGTTGAGGGTCTTCCATCATATAAGTTTTCATCAGTGCTTAGCTCATCCAAATGAATATAGAGTAATGAATGTAATGCAAGATCGAGCGGATTTTCTCCCTCATAAGTAGTTTTGTTTGGTGTAACTCTAAATCTATAATTGTCAGCCGCAATGCCTAACATTTTAGCTAGCTCTTTATCAAAATAGTAACCTCCTTCTTCTTCAGGCTTGAATGTTAACATTGTTTTTAGATTTGCATTGTTAAGTTTGAGAGTAATGTCAAAGTTACTCATTGCTTCTTTAGTGAGCAAACCCGTAATAACCATCAGGTATTGTTAACTGGCTAACTTTGGCCCTGTTTTGTCAACTTTTAGAACCTTATTATTCTCCCTGGCTTTACTTATTTAAACCATACGACTTTGTTAGAATATTTCATGGAGCGCGACCGTTCTGGTTCCGCATTCGTTATCAATAGCATGCTCTAAAAACGATAGGGCGGTCTTGAGTTGTTATTGTTACGAACATTTTTTAAAACAAATTAAAAATGAGTGCATTCAAATATACTGATGCAAAATATTCTGTTGGGCCGCATACAATCTTAAAAATATAACAACTGACACCCTCGACATTTCTGTGACCCAGACTGACACCTTTCATAAAAAGGTAAGTACTCCATTAAGCAGATATCTTAACCCCCCTGTTAAAAAGACTACATCGCAAAAGTGTGGTTCAGTCATCCGATGCAGTTTTATCAGAACCAGTTAAACTTTGCTGTGTTTTGTGCATCAACTGGGTGTGGAGTGTCGTATGCTGATCACTTAAATCATCCTAATCCTTTGGTTAGGTTAGTGTATAGATTTCATTTCTATTACACCTGCAGGCGTATTTTGACTGAACTGCAAGCACCATTACCAAATGACAAACCGTTTAATCCATTCAGCAACAGAATAGACATGAAGGCTTTTGAAAGAATTTGTAACGAATTCAATATTAACATCAAGACAGACTTTAGACAAAAGGCGGATCTTAATCATGGCTTAGGCACCCCTTATTATTGGGGAGTGCACAGAAAGTATAAGTATGATTGGAATCCTCCTTACACATCTTTCTCTTCAGGCACAGCTGTTCACCTTGGGTCCATAGAGCAAGAGCATAAAACAGCATGGACAACATTTATCTTAGACACTTCTAAAGGCCTAACTAAAGCAGGAATAGAACGAATAATGACTCTATTCGTACTTCGTTTGGTGTTTGCTAGGTTCACAAGCACAGGCAAGATCGAGCATAACTGATCCTTCTACTGGCTTTGATGCACAAAAACAATACTTAGCAAATTTAGAGGATGCCATTAATTTCTACAGTTGATTTACCTTCAAAGTATAAAAAGGTACCAAGATGTTTTACAATACGCAAGATCAAAAGTAGACTTTGCTGTTGGCACTGGTTTATACATGCTACCTTCTGACCTCAGACTCCAGGTAGGAACAATAATGAACTACAACAATGAAATTCTTGTGCAGGAAATGAACAGAAGGTCGGACAAAACGACATAAATTCTGAGCCAGTAATATTGCAAGCAGTAAAAAAACAAGATGACCCCCAAGAATAAGTCATCCAATCCCCGTGGCCCAAAGCCCGAAGGCCATTGAAGACTCAGCAAAGCTCGCGGACTCTGTTCGCGATGAACCATGAATATGAAAAGACAGCGCTTGTTCTTGGATTAACTGGCCTAGGATTACTCGGGCTTTATTTTACTAAATATTAACCCAACTATTAAGAGAACTAATGCCATAAGTGCTCGGCCATAAAGCCAACTACTTTGCTGCAGTAGACCAAAAGCCAGCTAACAATACCTCCTAATATACCAGTAGAGTCTATAGCTTACCTGCTAATTTTTTTAATAAACTCGCAAGATGATCAAGCTGTTTTTTTACCATGATTTATCAGGTGGAGGCGATGTGGCGGAGGCAACTTAGACTTTGACCTCCACCGCCGCTGTATTAGCCAACACCAGTGTGCTTATTGCAAATCCTAGGCTGTTATAACGCTTGCTAATGTGACTCCTGCTCTCTAAACAGGGTTCGTATTCGTTCTGCTAGCGTTGCGTCTTCATATAAAATTCTTTGGATAGTTTCTCTTATTCTGCTCACTTGAGTTCGTAATGTTCTCGGTTAGTTAGACAACACTTCTAGTCTTGCTGATCTCTCTTGTTCAAGATCTTTTAGTCTTTGGGTTATTCTTTCTTTAATATCAGACCCTAAGTTGGCGTCATCAGCCTCAAACGAGTTTTTCTTTTTCTCTTTTTATATGCTCATCTATTTCACCCAGTTTTGCTAAATTGTTTGTTAATTCGCCTCTGATGCTTCTCAAAGCATGATTAAGGGCCGCTATTTTCTCGCATGGGTAGCGGGGAATCATTAATTGTTTTTTAATGCTGTTTCTTCGGAAAAAAAAACTGGTTTCTGCTTGCATTACTTTGTCCGCTGTTTGACTTAAATCTTGAAGTTCCATGTTTTGTATTTGGTTATCTGTTGGGAGTTCTTGTAGCGTGTTTTGAAGTTTAGCAACTGCTTCCCTATCTAATTTTGGTTTAGTAATGCCAAGGCGATTTTGATCGCTCACACTGAGCCTTTGTCTAATTGTACCCATGGCTAAAAACTTTGATGAGTCTGGTTTAGTTGTAAGCCGAACAGGTTCTCCTTGGTCGCTCCTCACAAACAAATGGTCATCTTTTACTTCAAAATCATTAGGGTCTATAAATTCGGGAGGTTCTTGGCCTAAACTTTGGTATAATGATCTGACCTTTACTTTCTGTTAATTCACGCCGCAAAGAGAGCCCCGAGCGATGTTGTACCAAAGGAGTCATTTCACTCATGTCGTCTCCAGGATCTAAAACATCATAATCTTCATCTTCATGCCTGCCATGTTTCTTTAATAATTAACTTTTTTATTTTGTTTTATAAAAAAATGTCACAAGCATATGGCTCGATTCTGACCCGCATAGAAGCCTGAAAAGCCCCTTGGCGTGAAGGGAAATAAACGGAATATTACTGTTCCAAATAATCCATCTACTATTGATGCAGATCAAATTCTTACTGTTAAATTTCCAGACCTAGGAGCGGATGAAGTGATTGTGCCTAGGCTCTGCGCGTCTTACTTCAAAATAGAACTCGCTTCAACAACAGACCCAAACAGGACAGTTGTACAGAATCTAGGACGGGCAATCGTTAAGAAAATTTCTATAAAACTTGAGGGCAAGAAATATTTTCTTTACACAATGCAGACATATTTTTAAACCTATTCTGATCTATGGCTAACTGGGAATGAAAGGGCTGATCTTGCGTTTCAAGGAATCGAAAATGAAGAAGCACTAAACATAGAATAGGCGCTGGAGATGCTAAAGACGGCAAAAGGCCTGAAGCTGCAAAATTTGCGTATGGAAATCGCTTTTCCATTCCCTTAGATTTGAGTTGTTAAGAGCGCATGCACCATACTTTCAAGGAGCATTAAAAGACAGATTGTCATATGAACTAACTTTTAATGAATACAAACGGGTTATCAATCATTTAGACACGGGAGCAAAGTACAGCATTTCTGAATCACGTTAGAGTTTGGACGTTGTTAGCAACCCTAATTTAGCAAGGCTGATTGAGCAACAATATCAATCAAAATTAGTAATATATTACGAAAGAGTGATTCATCATACAACATCCCCCAAAGAAGCAGGGCAGACACTATATGGAATTTTTTAGTTTTAGTGTCGCGCAAGATCGCTTAAAGTATTTTATTGCTGTGGAAAAATGAAAACCGTTCGAAAGAGGAAGTGAAAAGTTTATTAATCCTAAAATAACGAAGTACAATGTTCGATTGAGGGTAGTCCCAAACCAAATCTACGCTACGGCTTAAAACCTATCAGCATTTGAGGAAATAAGAAACTGTTTGGAGGCGGGAGTTTAGAAATCCAACAGTTGACCTTGTGTCTAAAGATTAAACATCTTCACAATGTTAGGCTTGATGATTATTAACAAGGGATACGGTTTATGGATTGACCTAAGGTCAACAGAGGAAAAATCAGTTGCATGGAAGCGGGGGAAAACTGTGAGAGACGTAATAAACTTTCAAATTGATAAAGAAGAAAAAAGCCGATAAACCGCTAAGTACATTTGTTTTAATATATGATGCGCAGCTGAATATTGAAAATAACAGATTAAAAGTATAAAAATTACTAAATTATTTTTATTTTATAAAAAGCATGTCTGTTCAAGTTTATCCCAATGTGCCTACGCGCCGCCAAAAGAAGAGAAGTAGAAACCCCTAACATAAAACCTTTAGATTAACAAACATTACGCAAATGCAACAAAAACTAGAGCAAGACCTTTCAAATACGCAAAACCAAACGAAGGTATTCTGCTGCCTTTAATGCTGTTACTTTATGTTAATACTGGAACATCAACTATAAAGCGCTCTTCAGCAGGAACAAGTGTAGGCCTCTTAGCAACGGGCATAGGCCCCACCCGCAGCTTTTCCTCTAGGAGGTTTGTCTTTAACTCTCGGTCTGTGTTCATTAGCTGTTTGGTGCTGCTAGCAAAAAATTAAAAACTAAACTCCAAAAGCACACAGCTATGGTTCAACTAATAAAGGCTAAACTTAGTTCGTTTTAAACTGACAATAAATAAAAAGCTTGTTGACTCAAACATCACGGATGAAGAATTTAATCGTTTACAGGCCGATTTTGATGACTACAAAAGACAAAAGTTTGATCTTCAAAGAAAGGCGAGGACAAGTTTTTCTCAACAGCCAACCCGAGCAATAAAAAAGGAATGCTTAAAAAAGTAAACGAGACAAAAAAATTTGTTCTAAACAGCTCACAGAACAACATCAAAGGGTTTTTTATACTTTTTTATGAGCCAAGCCAAAAGACGTTGTATGTTTTCTGATTAATTTTTTTTTTTTAATTTAATAAATATTTTGAGTTAGAATAAAACTCAACATGGCTAAGTTATAAAGGGAACCAGATGAATTGTTTGAAGGATGCTTGAGAGAAGCTTTTTATCAGAGCACGAATGATTTTGGGATTGGGAGTCATGATCCAACAACGTACGGCAAGCGTTGTTCATGCTATTTCTCAGTTCCAAGTAAACTAACAATAGCCGCCAGTTAAAGTAATGTTAGCTGTTTAACGCTATGTAACAATAAATGAAGAAAATCTAGAAGTCTGGGTCTGGGACTAAACAACAAAAAAATTTTTTCTTTCTCGTAATAAATAACACCCTTTGGGCAGACGAACTGCTTGCACAGTTTGAAAGCTGCGGCTGAAGAAGCCAAAATGAGAGGCTCTGGTTGGTCAGAGGGCGAAGTCAGAGATCAGATTAAAAAAAAGGCTAAGTATGCGCCGATTGTAGGCAAGGCTTACATTCCACACCTCCAGCATTAGTCGCAAAAGAGCAGTTTAAACATAAGAATTCAGACAACAAATGTTTCATGTGGGGTGTTCTCGCAAGGCTGCATTATACCCCCAAAAACGCAGAGAGGTGTTTCTATCGTCCCCAAAATCAATGTCTTTAAATTAGTGGAATATCCTTTCCCGTTAGCGTGGATTCCATTGATCGGTTTTTAAGAACAAAACAAACCAATAACTGTTAAGTATACACATGGGATGAGGAACAAATCTACTGCCGATTAAAGGTCTAAGAACAGCCCAACAATTGGCGAACCAGACAAAAATCATGTTGACTTACTACTGATGTTTTCACCAGCGGGGCTACCGCATTACACATTAATACGAACAATGAGTAAACTAATGCAGCAATACTTCAAAAGATGGGCACAAACAGAATTCTGTAGAAAATGTTTAACAAGAATGCCATCTGTTCAAGCCGCGAGCGAACATAAAAACATTGTAAAGTTCTGTAACTGTAAAAACGGAACTAATTAAAACCTCCACCCGATCTAAAGTTTGTTTTTAGAACTGGGAAAAGGATGCAAAATTCACCATATTTTTGTTTACGCAGACTTTGAATCACTCATTGTTCCTTATGAAGGGCCAGCGCCACAAAAAATTCGAAAAACAGTCTTAATGAGTAATCATAAAATTTTGTTCATTTGCTTTCATCGTTGGTCGGATGGCGTTTATTAAAACCAAAATTTTTAAAAAGAGGCCAAATGCCCCGAAAAAATTCTTGAACGCAGCAGCAAGTGCGAAAGGGGACTTTTCAAAATCAAACTTATCTGAAAATCATAAGACACCTGAAGCCCCAACAACAGTATGATCGCCACACATTGTTTGGATTGCGTTTAGGTCCTATCAGACGCAAAAAAACCGACAGTAAGAGACCATGATCAATTAGCGAAAGTTCAGAGGGCACGCACAGAAAATGCAATCTTCAACAAAGTTTGATCTAAAATGGAAAAAGGGCCCCCTTTCACAACTTGCGAGTTCACTCTCATCTTATAATGAAAGCATGGACATCCCTTTCAGGGTGTAATGCATTCACGTCATCAAAAAAAGTACGTGTTTTAAAATCAAAAAACATGTCTTTTTTTGACTCTATGCAAACTATGGGTTCATTAAGTCACTGCTATGTCCAAAACCCCCCCAAAAGGAAATTTTTTTGACCCAAACCTCGTTACAAAGGGGGGGTTTTTCCCTTTTTTTAAAATGAAAGTTGAAAGGTTTACAAAACCTTCCCCTAAGGGTTTTTTTAGCTTAGGAAAAACCTGATTCCGATTCCCTTAAAGTTCAAAATTGATTTAAAAGAGGGGGGGCTACAACTAATTTTGGGGGTGTTTTTTTTTTGGCGGAATTTTGAAAAATAAAAAAACCCCGATCATTTAGCCCGGCCGGATTTTTGCCCCATGGTTGGGAAGTTTTTTAAAATTTCGGGTACAAAGTTTAGTGGATTTACCCCTGATTAGATTTTTGCATTTTGTAGGAAAATTCGTGCATTTAGAAAAAAAAAACTTGGAATTTTGGGTTTCTTCTATGATTTGAGCCAAAACTTATAGGGGGAGGTTTCCAAAAACAAACAAATACTTTTAAAAACGACTAAATGTTTGGGGGAAAGTAAAAAAAAAGGGGTCAAAAAAAAATTCTCTGATTTGATGCCTCTGATATGGGAAAGGGGCGCAATACTTCCTTACGTAACTTTAAAAGTACACAGGGGCGATCCGAATAATATTAAAAAGGCATTAAATGGTTGAACATTTTTAACCCCTGTAAACACGGGCTTCTTCAAAATTTGACTTAAAATACCTCGGGAACTCCAGACCTGATTTACTACCCATTCAGCAAAAAGTCAAAAGAGGATCCAAAAAACCCCAAACTTGTGCCAAATCTTCACGGCAAAAAAATTATGTCTGTCTTTACAACTTCTACAATTTTATTTAAGACTGGTTTGATGTTGACAGCATTTCATGCATATTCTTTGATCAAAACGTCATAAAACCATACACATGAAGAACCTGATCTCAGAACTATCCCGAGCTTCAGAAAAGCTTTTCAGCAAATGAACAAAGTGTTTCGGAAAGGGACATGGAAAATCCGCACAGCGTAAAGATGTCGATGGTCACCAGGAACGAAGCAATTAGCTGACTTTAACTATTATCAGACTTCAGAAGATTTCATGATCGTTTTTGGTATATGATGAAAAAAGAAATCAAATTAACAACCTGTTTTTTGGTTTACTTTTTAGAATATCAAGCTTTGTTTTGAGTTTCTTTATGACTACTTCAAGCCTGTACCCTGATCAGGTCTTCCAGATACAGACAGTTTTGTTATAGATACCTCTGGACTCTATAAGCTGGATTAGAAGTAGCTAAAGGTCATGCAGGATGGTATGACACGTCCGATTATCCAAAAGATTCGCCTTGCATTCAATTACTAATAAGAAGGTTTTAGGAAAGATGAAGGATGAATTATCTGGAAAGGTGTCAAGGAGTTTGTTGGTTTAAGGTAAAAATGTACGGGATTTCGAGCCAGGAGAAACTTTAAGAAAGCAAAGGAAAAATCTCGCAGTGTTGTGCAGTCAACATATCACATGGCAACTCAAAGAAGCATTGTTTGGCAATAAGACTTTTCATCATGACAACGTAAAACTGCGATCTAATCTACATGAGATCAACACAACATTGTACAAGAAGTCGTTAGATAGAACAAACAAAAACGTGTGTTTTGTTAATCCAGGTTTTCATATGCAATCGGGCACTGGAGGACCGCATAAACAAGGGGGTTTTTTTTTTCATCAACTTTTATTATAAGATCATCATAGCTTCATCCAATTCTTTTAAATCTTTTCTCTGTTTGCTTGACGCGTTCGAATTTTTTTTTTTATTTCAAGATATTCTTTTCCCCAATTTGGGGTTTGAGCTGTAGGCGATCGGGATGATTTAGCATGCATTGATTAACCCTCGAAAATGTTTCCTTAATAGCATTACACGCATGAAAATGATTCCCCTATCATTTCAAGGTCTCTTCCTTTCCCTTCTTGTTTCGTTCTGCGTTTCCCTTTTGAGCTTTCATTTTAAACTCAAATATATTTACGTAAATTAATTAAAGCGGACGTGTCTGTGGGATTTTCTGCAAAATTCTTCCTCGCAAAGATTTTGGGAGCCGGGATTGTTTTGTTTTTCATTTTTCCCAAATTTAAAAAGGTGGATTTATTTTTACCCTATTCTTTTATTTATATGGATCAACCTCCAAACTGGATCGTTGCCTAATGCCGTGTCCCCTCTGTTCTTTCTCCCGGTAATAAAGGTTTCCTTTTCTTTTAAAAACGGTAATGTTTTTCGGTGTACTGGAGTCTTCAGCAACATTTATGTTTTTCTTTGTTGCTTGACTGTTTTTGCCCTTTAAAACTTCATTTATTCATGGGGCGCAAAAGAGGGCATCTCTAACCATTGTGTTGCGAGATTTTCAACAGCTCTCGTGATACTGGAGAAAAAGTCTTTTTTGGCAAAACTGGTTAAAGTTTTCAACTAAGCCCTTATCTGGAACTCCTGGGAAGCCCCTTTTAAGGAAAAATCATGTTTCAACAAATTTTATTTACTTCCCTTTAAATTCTTTCCATCACGACTTGAAACATGCAATAAGTTAGCGGGCCTCGTTGATTATCATTTTTAAAAGGGAAAGCAACAACGAACCTTTTTTGGTTTAAAGGGGCTCTTTTTAATTTTAACTATGTCAAAAACTGTGATCGACTTAAAACTTTTTCGTTAATCGTATCAGGGAAAAATAAAGAACCCTTTTATGGGGGGTTCGTTCGGTTTTTATTCACAAAGGTGGTCTCGTATTCGTTTTGGGGGCAGTAAATAAATTTCCAAATCGCTTTTGATAAAAATTTTTTTTGCGTTTTCACTGACCCCACGTTTGGTTTAGTTTTTTTAATTGCGTTATTCCCTTCCAATACCTTTGGGGGCGAATAATAATTTTGCATTTTTTTTTTCACCCAAATTTAAATGTGAAACAAAAACACAACGGTCATACCAAAGACAAAAAACCCCAAATTTTTCTTCATCTTTTTTTTTCTGAAGGTGATAAAAGTCACTGAATTTTTGGTGGGGGCAATGTCTCGATTGGTTGCCTGTTACAATAATATGTTTATTGCTATAACATCTTTAAATGTGTAAGCTGCAGCCCTTTTTTTCAGTGTGTTATTAATAAAATCTAACTGCTCAATTTCTGTTTCTTAGCGATTTTGTGCTGCAGCTAGTTGCTCCACACTTTGTTATGTCTTTTCCTCTTCGCCTTCATCTCGCAGTTTACAAAATGCGTAATATTTCCCACTAAAAGCGAGCGCATTAACCACAGCGCCGCCTATCATCATTACGAGTGAAGCCATTTTTATAAATGTATTTTTTATTTACATATTTATCTGTCTGGAATTATTCCTTGCTTGACTAGAAATCTTTCGTGGCAAACGAAGCTGCAATGATAGCAATTAGCTTTGCTGAATCCTCAAAGTCTAGTTTCCAAGATCTGCTGGTTTTAAATTTTCTTAACAAGCTTTTCCCAAAGCATTGAGTACCTACACTTAGACCTCCAATAACAGCAGAATGGTTACAGGTTGGTAATATTTTTTTTCGGTGCTCATTTTCGAAAATAAAATAATTATAATTATTAAAAAACATGAACAGGGGATGACTACTACAGCTACAAGGTGGCCTAAACCTTCCTGAACTTATGAAGGGACCAAGTTGAGGGCCAAAGCTGTTATGCCCAAAAGGAGGTTGTATTCTTTGGCAGCGTGCGGAAAAACAAAACAGTTCCTCGGAACTGAATGTCAGCATGAAAACAGATTCAACAGATGTCGCCGCAAGAACTTGTTAAAAGTATCATTACAGGTAATGAAGCGCGCAGCTGGGGTCTAGAATGGTGAAAAAGTTGATGGGCAAAGGGTCTTAGTTGGTACACTTAACTTGTCAGTAGATTTGCTCCCATTGATTCTGGTACAGGTTCTTACGTATGATTTTACGCAAGATCCAGTTTAAACAAGTCATTTGAGTCTCTAGGATGTGATTAATACTATAGATTTGGAACAGTGTTATCGCCATTAATCTGGGGGATTTAATAACTTTTAATCTTTTAGTTTTGATTTCCTTCAAATGACCGAGGCCAGGAAAATCAGCAGAATCAGAAAACACCCACTGAACCAGGTGGAAGAAAGTATCCAAGCCAGAAAATCAGCAGAAAACTCTGAATCTGGTGGAGACGGTGAAACGCTATCTATCCTGGGCGTGTTTTAAAGCAGGACTCGAACGGAAAATTAGCAGGTTGGAACAGACCAAAAAAAATTAATGTTAAGAATATAACTCAGAATGAAAACATACGCCGCCACGCCAGGTCAGAACAAGTTGATTCAATGCCAGCTATAAAATCCATGTGATTTCAAGGCCCTACTGCACCGCTAATAGGTCTTCGTGGGAATATTGAACTTCAAAAATCGTTTGCCATTTTTGGCGCCCTTGCTTGCTGTGGGGGGCGGCGGGTATTTCGGTTTTAATTTATATTTACACAATGGCACACAGAAACAAATAGCAATCAAAAATATCTGAACCGCTCTCTACTAAATCTAATGCTACAGCTACGCAGAACCTCAACAACAAAAAGATCATTTTGATCATTTAAGATGAATAAATTTTAAGAACTTATATTTAATTTTTTTTAATATAATATAGGTCATGGCGTATTATAAAATGATTAAAGTCAATAAATAAAGACATGGAGTCTATAAAAGACATTTCCATAGACCAGAATTGTAATCAATGAGGTTTGCTTTAGGATGTATGTAAGAACTTCATTAAGATCTTTGCAGAGATCGTGAGGAGGATTTCCCAACGATGACACGTTTTTTGAGGCATTGCGGCGCTGTTGTGTTCTATATTAGACATCTACTATTTAAGATAAAAAAGTCATAGCTTGTTTTTTTGATAATTATAAGATAAATTGAATAAGAACTGGGTTGTACTTAATGGAGGACTTAGTTATGATCTTGTGGTGACTTAATTCAAGAACTTATGACGTTACTTGATCAAGAACTTATTGGAAAACTTGAAGTAACTTAATTTAAAAACTTAATTAAGTTCTTTTGGGGGGTGTGACCTTAATTTTAAAACGTAATTATGAACTTGGGGCCGTATTGGGGGTAGGATGTGTGTTTGTGGTGTACACAGGTGGGTGGGGGGTGGGGGAGGACGTGCGTGAGTGGGGTGTGGGTGGGGGGACGTGGTGCGTGGGGTGGGGGTGGGGGTGGGGGGGGATGTGCGTGCGTGGGGTAGGACAAAACACCACACACACAACAAACAACAAAACAACAACAAACAACACAATAAGACAGGACAGTGCTTGTAGGAAAAGTGAAGTGCAGGGCGTTGAAGCAGGTTTTCGTAGGAAAGGTTTGCCATGGCCGGTTACGCGTTAACCGTTACTATTTGAGAACCACGTAATACTATCGTCTTGGTAGTCAACACCACCATGCGGCCTTCTCGCTGTTAGGTTGTCCCTGTGGCATCAACAGCCGAAGCCTTCAATGCTAGCCAGGCGGTTACGCGTTAACGGTTACTATTTTTAGAAAGCCAGTCGTCTCAGGCGAGGTAGAGGTGGCTTTTGTAGGTTCATACGGCAGGTGGTTATAGGATTCCAAAGTATCGCAAATATTGCGCCTTGAAAACCCCTCTAAATCTGTCTATTTCCTTCTGACATCATCGTACTTGTTTATCTAATTTGTTCACAGGCACTGTCAGTTTCTCAGTCTGTTTCTTCCCTTGTGCCGTTTGTTCGAACAACTAATCTAAGTCCGTGACATGTACGGCGTTATTTCAATCTCTTTCCGACTATTGTCCCTGGCCAATCGGGCGAGCACATACGTTACGCAAGTAGGCACGCACCACACACCAACGCACGGCAATCACGCACGCTACAGAGACTACAAAACACTGACACAGAAAAACAGACACTCACAACAAAACATCATGAATTGAGATTTTATGCAAAGCTTATTCGTCAATTGTTGGATCTTCTGAACCTTCACTGACGACCTATAGAATACACTAGCCAGAGCCGACAAGCACCTGTCACTTGCTGGACAAGTCCAACCGACTTCTACTGACAAACCTATCCAACCAATAATCAGATGTTTTCTGTTTTAATACCGCGTCATTCCAATCGTCAGTGTTCACCAAAACTTGCCCGCTTTAACCGTGCTTTACGAGCGCTTCAATCCATTTTGTTCAAAGTATCTTATTTTTTCATGTGTAAAGCATTCTTTTCTTCCTCTGTCCACAATTCCGTTGGTGTTGGCGGCGCGCCGTAATGGAAGATTTTGAGCTTGTTGGAAAGTTGTAGCTGGTTCCATGTCTTAAACCCAAATAACTTTAATCTATAAAAGTTGTTGAAAGGTATTGTGATCCAAGTATCTTTTCTACACGAATCCACCATGTTCTTATTGAACTGCAGCTATATGTTGTGCATATGGCAAACATTCTCTCGCAGAAAAAAGCACCGGCTTCACACAACCCTGCAAATGGACAACAAGTGCTGGGCGGGAGGAGGAAATGTGGTCATACTATATCAGAATGATTCTATCTAGTCTTGTGACGGCCGGCCAAGACTTCAGCCCATGGGTGATCCGAAAATCGTCCTGTCGGCCACGTAGTAAGTAATCGGTAGTGCAAAGTCCTTAGGGTAGGCGTCAACTAGAATTAATGGCTCGGCCAACTTTCAACAATGCAGCGCCATTTTCTTAGATAAGGAAGCCATCTCTGCGATAGCAAAAACGTATCGAAATTGTCTATATCTTGGCCAACAATATTGCTTCGACGTTTTTCTTTTCCTTAAACCAACAACCTTAAGTTAGTAGTTAATTTCCAAAGATTGCTTACCTAATTCTTTTCAACAATTACTCTAACATGCAGGTTAAGTAAAAACTTATGGCCTCGAATAGCCAAGGTTTGTTCTGTAGCCATTTTAAAATAAACACATACTAAAAAACAGTGTGTCACACGGAAGGCACAGTCAAATCACAACCTTCTTGTGAAGTAGTTGGTAAACAATGGCGGCCCACACAAAGGGGGAGTGTCCACGTGACAGTCTAGTAACATTCGCTAAACGCGCCGCCAGGTGTCGCTGTCACCTGAAATGAATACACCCCTCCACCCCCACCCCTCCACCTGCAAGCCCAGTCTCCGCTGTATTGATTTTTGGTTGCTGTTTTGTGAGTAAGCCGTTGCGCTGTGTGTTTGGACGAAAGGTCGCTCGTCTGCGACACAGCCGTTAAATTAAGAGATTAGTGTTTCAGCCTCGTGTCAGCCTATCCTGTTACCATAGTTTTGTAGGTAGAAAAGAAATATAAATTGTCAGAATAAGGTGAGGTTGTTATGTCAAAATTTAATTAGTTTTAAAAGACATGGTAAGTTTTGTAAATTTGATGATAATCAATATACAGTTTGTTGTGTGTAGATAATCGTTATTTCTTTTTGGTTATTGAAAGTCTTATTTGTCAGAGAACAGACATGGCGGCTTTTAGGTGCACTTTCGCCCTAAAACTTGGAGGCGAGGAGCAATGTGTTAGATATTGGTTAAACTACTGTTCTCTGGCTGTGTATACTCGTAATGGACGAGATTATTCAAAATTAAACGGGGAGAGAGGAACAGAGCTCAAAAGAGCGCAGAACTATGCAAAGTGCGTTTTAGTTTATAAATGACAAACAAATGTTTGTGATTTTTTGTGCCTGGGGAAGTAAAGTACGTATGAAGTGAAAGAATAACTTCCCATGTATGTTTGGTGTAATTTGGCATGAACATTCTAAATGGCAACATTCATATCGACAGAAAATTTTACGAGTCCATGAAAATTAATGAACTTATTGATACAATCGATTCGCAAGAATTTTGGCAGTGTTCATGTGTCGGTGGTAAAATTTGTATAAAACTTTGCTCAAGGATTCACCATTGGATCTAGAATTGCAAAAGCGATCCGTAGTACTTTCCATCCGTTCACCAAATCTGTTTAAAACAACTCAATTTAATAAAGGGTTCGGTAGTTTCTGCGTCAACTCGTTGACATTCAAGCAAAACAAACAGAAAAAAACCCAAACAAAACTAGGCCTAACAGACATACAAGTAAACAAGCGCAGTTACACTCTCGTTTCATCATGGCGGAGACCTGTCTACGTTCTAGCCCACGCTGGTTGTTCTGCCTCTCGGTTCGAAGGCACATAAATATAAGGATCCCAGGACAATCAAGAACCCACCCGGTCTTTCTGGCCCTCAACCCTTCCCCTCTTCTCACCTCCCTTCCGCGTTAACCCCCCCCCCCTCATCGCTCTCTCATTCAATGTCTGTCAAGCCCTACTGTCTGTAAAACGCTTCATCTGATATGTAAACACACAAGAGCTGATAATTCATAATCAAAACATAGAGAGACCTGTCCGATAATCTTGTACAGGAAGAAAACACGCGCACACACACGTACACATGAAAGAAATGATCTTTTCCAGTATGGTACAGCCAGTGTTTATTTGGCAGAGTCATAGAAAGGCCTGCAATTGGATTGGGAAATGACGTTTCAGCCCTGGGATATCTGACGTCGTGAATGTCAGCATTTTCCAGCGGCACCTCATTTCACGTTCAAACGGTTAAAGTGAGAAGAAATCCAATAGCTTCATGGCCGAAGGGGTAAGCGAACTGTCAGAAATTTATTTATTATGTCTGGGCCACGGCATGATGGAAGGCGGGGCCCACTTCTCTCCATGCGCCGCCTTGAACTTTTTCCTGACCTGAATCGGGTACCATTTACTGCCGGGTGGACACAGAGGGGTTTCCTAACCGAAAGATCAAAAAAAAAAAAAAAAAACGACCCCACGGGTCTAACTCATTATTGCCAGCTCCGGAGGCAAAGCTGTAGGCACTCAGTTACTGCCTCCTCATTTACACAAGAGAGAGAGAGAGAGAGATGGTGGGGGGGAAGGGGGAGGGGGCTCTAAATGAAGACTTTGTCCGAGTCTTTCTATAGCCTCTTTGCAACAATGGCTCGAAAACGTTTATCACTCCCCCCCCCCCCCCCCCCCGGGAAACCGTGAGAACTTCTATAAAACGGACTCGCATTTGTTTTCCAGGAGAATGATACGAAGAAATGACCACACATTTTCTCTTTCTGAAAGAGAGAGAGAGAGAGAGAGAGAGAGGATTACTGGACCATAAAACGAGTGGTTACGAAGAAATGACGATACATTTCCCTTTCGGAATAGAGCAAAAAAGAGAGAGATTACGGACCATAAACGAGTAGTACTGAAGAAATGCCAAACGCAAGCACCGCAAGGTCGTCACATCACGTAGTTTTTCTCGTCGTTTGACAGTTCCTTTCCTTTCTTGTCCTTTCCTTTGTTCTTTGTCATTTTCCTTTTAATTATAAAAAAAAAGTTTGATTGATAGATGTATGGACGAAGGAGACGAAAATGACAATCCATAAACACCGCGTTTCGACACGAAGGTCTTCTGCATCATGAATTCCTTCTATTGGTTTGACATTTGCTTTCCTTTTCCTTGCCTTTTTCATTTTTTCCCCAAATGAGAATAACAGTTTGGTGAACAGATCTTCAAACATGAGATACAAACAAATGACATAACAAACGCACTGCGTTTCGACTCGAGGGCTTATCGCATTTAGTGTTCGCTTTGTTTGTTGAGTGTTCGAGTGACGACATTTATAATTTCGGTCTCCTGCTTCAATTCCTGTCCAAAGTCTTTGTTATGAACTCAGAGATTAAAGAATTATGGACTAAGGATAAAAAAGGTTGATACTTAGTGGAAGTATCTGGACCATTTTTCACGGCTTTCATAAGTCAAGTAGAGTGTAGTGGGCCGAATGACTAAAGCCTGCTGGCAGTTGATGTGAGCATTACTCAGGAGCAGGTAACCAGTAGTAGAGAAATGGAAGGTCATAACAATTGCATGTATTCAGGCTTGGGTTTTTTTCCCCTGTCTTATTTTAATGGCAGCTTTGTGTGTTTGTTTGTCTGGTGTTGTTTTTTTTAAAGCCGTAGCCACGAGACCCTCTTATCTTGTCTTTCATTCATTCATCCATCAGCTTTAAATCATGCGCAGTGTGGTCTCAAAACTTAGTGGGTGTGGTGTAATGTATATGGACTAGTCGGCACGCAGTGACAACTCTTTGATGAAACTGAAACTGCTTAATTTTTTTTTTTTTTTTTTTTTTTTTTTACAAACGCAGTTTTTATGTTCTGTGTTCATACAAATAAAGAACCTTCCAGCCTTATACAACCCACTGTTGAGTGATGTTCACCTCAATTGCCAAATTATTTTTTTTTTAGCTAACAGCCCCCTTCTCTTCACTTGACTGATGAAGACCATGGAAAATGATCCAAACAATTCTTTGTAAATATCAACTTATCAGAATTGTATGTCTATCAATCTAAATCTATCATGTTTAGTCCACAATCAGATAATTTCTATTCATCTGTTTTCAACTCCTGATTTTCATCGTTTGTCTGAGGGTACTTTCTTCCCATTGTCCAACTGACTTTTGTTCTGATGCTGTATCCTTGATTTCAAAAGTGTTGATGATGTTGGAAAGGTAAATTAAACATTCTTTAATGCGGTCTGAACCCAAATATAATAAGCCAGGTGACGTCAGGCCTGTGGTGGGACCCCAAACAAATAAACAAACAAACAAAGAAACCAACAAACAGGTCAGCATTTATTAAGAGTTAGTAATATCCATTTGAAGAGCATGGTTGTAGACAGAGAATTTTGTTACGTTTTGATCAGGACAGTTTTTGACTAAACTTTAGGAGTACAGTGCGTAAAGATTGGTATTATCCCTCCTTTGTATATCAACCAGTTTAACGTTCAAAACTGTTCTTTTACCCTAATCTTAAACTGCACCTGTTGTATTCTCTGTGTGTGTGTGTGTATTGGGTTGTTAATGATATACTCCTTGCGGATATTTCCACAAATAAAACAGTTTTGAAAGTGTGGTTATTGGTGGTGTTGCTGGCTGAACAAACGAACCACAGTGGTGTTGAAAGTTTGAGTGTGGTCAGAAGGACCTGTTTAGTACATAGAACTCTCTCTCTCTCTCTCTCTCTCTTCTCTTCTCTCTCTCTCTCTCTCTCTCTCTCTCTCTCTCTCTTCTCTCTTCTCTCTCTCGGCTGTTGGTATCAGTATTAATGTTAGTGTTAGTGTTAGTATGTGTTAGTGTGTATTGGTATGTTAATGTGTGTGCGTGCGTGCGTGTGCGCGCGCGCGCCTGTGTGTGTGTGTGTGTGTGTGTGTGTGTGTGTGTGTGTGTGTGTGTGTGTGTGTGTGTGTGTGTGTTGTGTGTGTGTGCGCGCGCGCGCGCGAACACTTTTGTCATTCTGTCTGTCCGTCTCTCTGTAGTGTGTGTGTGTGTGTGTGTGTGTGTGTGTGTGGTGTGTGTGTGTGTGTGTGTGTGTGTGTGTTGTGTGTGTGTGTGTGTGTGTGTGTGTGTGTGTGTGACTGACAGACCGAGAGACCGGCAGAGACAGACCGACAGACGAAGATAACAAACAAACAAACAAACAAATTCAGAGGAACAAATCGCAGGCAGTTTGATAAAGACTACAGTTATACACGTTTCATGAAGCGGCAAAGTAATGTATACATATGCAATCGTGATCCCTGTAATGCGAAAAGTGATACAGAAACTGGTATACTGGGAGACACAAATGTACACAGACATGGAAAAAAAACATTCATAACAGAACACATTACAGAAACTGTGTACAGGGAGACAAATACACACAGACAAGGAACACAGAAAATAAAACAAAACAAAACAAAGCGAAGCAAAACCAAACAATACAAAACGTGTGGCGCGCTTTACTTAGGCAATTTGCACTCCAAAGTACCTTGAATTGCTCTATGATCGGCATCAGCATCAAAACGTTCTGCAACCTAGCAAAGAAATTTTTAAAAAAGGTGTTTATTGTAATATGGCAGAAAATATAAGGTCGAAAGGCAGTGTGGTTAATTTTCATCCAGCATTAAAGAAAACCTTTCGTGAGACGTAGTTTATTGGTAAAAATAAGCATCCATTTCCCGTCAGGGGAAGTAATAGTTGGTACCGATGAAAAGAGTTACTTCCCGTGCAATTTTGTTTTCATGATATGAAAAAAAAAAAATCAATGATTATGCTATAGGTTTTCCCAATATTCCATAAAGTAGACTACTTCACAGCCGGTTATCAATTCCCAAACAGGAAACTTCAATGAGTTCATTTTCAGTGAAAATATTGAAATGATCTTGTGAACAGAAAATTTTGAAAACCCAAGAAAAATCCTAAGCTGACTCGGTCTGTCCACCAATCCACCCGAAATTCCGCCAGCTCCCGCGCGCGCTCGCACGCACACGCACGCACGCACACACTCACACAACAGTAGCACACGAGTGCCCATTTTTTATATTTTCTTGATTATTATTATTATTAACGAAAGATAAACTACATTTAAAAAAAAAAAAAAAAAAAAAACACATACATAGCAAAAAAATTACGCCAAACAACCATGAGAGCAAACGCAACCATAAACATACACACCAACAACAATTAATGCAAATCTGTCGGCGATCGTAATCGAGAAGACACCACTCCCTCCGTCCGTCCCCATCCCACTCCGTCCCGACCCATCCTGAAAGCTTCTTACTCTTCTGTCATAAGCTATCAGTGGCAGAAGTTTAGTAGCTGGCTTTTGCGACTGCCTATTGTGGCTCAGAACAGTCGCCATGGAACACCACCGAAGGGACTCGGCGGCGGTGCAGGGTCTCATCGGTGTGTTGTCTCATGGAAACATAATGTGAATCGCCTTCTGTGCCATGCTGACGCCGAGTCAACAGCACAATGTTTCTGAGTCTGGCTGTGTGTGGTGAAGATCGAACGAGCTGAGTGGGGTGAACGCCACAGAGACGTAACAGACAATGTCACCTCCCCCCCTTCTCCCCCCCCCTCTCCTACACACACACACACACACACACACACTTTTCCCCTTTCCCCTAAAAAAATTCTTAGTATCTGTCAAATATGAATCACAAACGCGTTGCTTAACAAATCTGTCGATCTTACTTGTTCCCCTGGTATAAACGTGTGCAATATTCATTTGTTCATGGCTTGAAGAACGCTTGAAAAGAAAGCTTCGGTGAGGTCCACAAGTTAAAAGATATACATCAATGCAGAAACACCGTAGCAGAATCGTGTGTAAAGAGATATTTAAATCCAGTTCATTCTGATTGATTACAGATAACCAAACACACCTGTGAGCAACACAGAAAATACATTGCTGTACTGTACAATGTTTACTTACATTCTATTCATTTTGGTTAGAACTGCAACAGTCCATTAAAATGCGTCATTAATAAAGGAATGGTCACAATGATAATTGCAATATGAAGATTCGCAAGCCATTCCTTTTCAAACTTCGTATGTATATATGAAAAGCGTTAACCAGAAGTGTGTTTATACAGCTGGATAATATCTTCTCACAATATGATACAAGGATAATACCCATAATATAAATTCGTGAAGTCTGGCATAACCATTTAATTAATGCTTAAACATACGACCAGTCAGATTACTGTGCCATGTCTACGTCATGCATTTACAACAGCGTCTCCGTCCACCGCCAATGATTAATTAAAACAAGTTCAACAACGGGGTTCATTTGGGAGTTATCCCCTTCTTCTCTTCCATTTTGTCTTGCCGCAATTAAATAAGAAACGGAACCATAATTATTAGCTGGAATACTTGGAGGACAAAACAGTACAAGGGGAGGGTGGGGGGGGGGGGGGGGGGAGAGAAGCCATTCAAACAGCATTCGTTTTCAGCGAACGACGACAACAGAATGGGGGAAGGCGAAGGGATGGAATAGGGGAGGGTGTGGGGGATAGGGGGAGGGTGTGGGAATAGGGGGAGGGTGTGGGGAATAGGGGGAGGGTGTGGGGAATAGCGGGAGGTGTGGGGAATACGGAATGAAGAGGGAGAAAACTCAGACGCTAACTGAAACAGTGAGATTTAGATTTCGATGCCAGGTATTGGGGGAAAAGGGGGCGTAATGGAATGAGTATGCAAAAAGCCTCGCTAAATCAAACACAACACTGTGACAAGATCAAGCGAGCGGCATATAAACAGAACGGGGAAAAGTGGTACCAACAAAAGAGTTGCGTTACACACACACCACACACACACAACACACACACACACACACACCACACCACACACACAACGCACGTATAACAAACCCCAAAGATATAGCGGTATATACTGCTCTTTAAGTGTTTAATACACAGAGTGTAATGAGTCGGGCCGAATGTTCTCGAGCATTAGGCAAATTAAGGGTAGTTGCTGTTGTTGGAGCACGTTCCTTGGGTCTTCAAGTGTGCGAATTCAGGCATCACCAGGGGGGATACCCGAGTCGTATACTGAAGGAGGGAGAGTGCTGGGAAGTGTTTTGCATGTCCGAGGGATATTGACAAGGAATTGGCGACCTGCCAGTCCTGGGTAGAGAAGAGTGTCCACTTTGAGCACTGGCTATTCGCTGGGCTCTCCCGTGGGCCTGAAAGGAAGGCAATCGTGTCAGGTGACCGTCACGGGTAGGTGACCGTCAGCCTGCCGCAAGAGTACAGACGACCATTTTCAGTCGTCCCTGTTCCTGAGTAATGAATGGAAGGCTACGGCCGTGATTGAGTGGATTCGCTACCTTGTTATCTATAGAGGTAGTAAATACTTTGAAGCCTCAGACCTGGCTGAGAGGAAGTCCAGCTGTTTGTACCATGGGTAGCTTTCGGGGAATCGAACATGAGTTTGAATAGGAGGTTATGCATTAACCACGTGGGTGCCCAAGTCTTTGTTGCGCGCTAGCAAAGCAGTGGTTTTGTGTGTGTGGTGTGTAGGTGACTACGATACCTTTGGCGGAATAAAAATAACTTGGGATTTCTTGGTACAAATCGTGTGATGTGTGTGTGCCGGTGATTCCATTTTGAGCGTTTAAACTCGGGTTCTCTTCTTTCTTTGAGAAACTAATATAAGGTGCTTGAAAACCAGGAAGGGAGGGGACAACTCACTTAAGGGAAAGTGAACTCGCCCGTCTTGCTGAGGGCTTCAAGGAAAATACAGCGTGAAGCAGAGGTTAGCTGTCGCCTTGTTGCTCCTGGTGAGACGTAAGACAGTGGAGGTTGCTGTAAGGGGCCTCGGAGGAGGCCGACGACAGAAAATTGTTCTCGCCGTGTGGGGACGTCGAACCAGCAAGACGTGTAGTCCTGTTTTTGTGAGCCTAACAGGAGCTGCAGACAACGGTGGGTGTTTGCACCAGAGAAGACCTGTGGGAGGAGGCCGGACAGGAGCCCTTTCAGTGGAGAGGGGCGAGTACGGGTGGAGTCCGGGAGTTCACGGATGAGGGTGCGACTCAAGCAACTTTGCCAGAGTCCCCAAACTGTGATTGCCATCGGGAGGACACAACATTGAGGCAGCTTTCAGCTCGGGCGTACAGGTGGATGAAGAGAAACTGGCGACAAAACCCAAGGATCATGGCAGTTACTGACGTCTTAATGTTTTCTTAAGTTTATAAGGTGCAACCAGAACTGTTGCAAATTGTCTTTCCTGGTTATGAAGAGTGATTGAAGAAAAGGGGATGCATTTATGAGATTGTCTGTAGCTGTTTACATTGTTGTATGATACAGATAGTTGTGCCTGTGTAGTGACGCGGGTGGGGGGCTCGGAGTCAGTTAAATATAGTTTTATATTCTAATGAAAATGTTATTGGTTTCCCCGTCACCTTTGTGCTGGGCTCCGATGTGCGTTGACGAGTGCTGTGCCTATCGAGAGCAGCATTTTCTGGTTGTGAAAGCGTAAATCCTTCTGTCCTAAACCCCCTGCATCCCTGACTATGGAAAATTCATATTTTACTAAATAACGAGGGGAGCGTCGGAGACCCGTCACAAATTGGGGGCTTTCGTCCGGGATGAACATAAATGAGCCCATATGATTGTGATTCTGGGTTTTTGATCAATTGCAATGGGATTTGATAATTGTCGTAATCTTTTGTCCTGGAAACCGAGATTTTTTCTTCTAACCTGGAAAGACTTAGTTCTCATGTTTGATTGATTTTGATCTTTTTTTTTTCATGACTGGGCCATGTATTTGAACTTGCTTGATTTTGGTTGCTGACGAGGTGATTGTGGTGTAGGCACAACTATTTGATCGCGTATTTACAAGTGATCGTGTGGAATATCTCGCTTTTTACTGTGTTTGTATTAACTGGGAGCTGATCGAGGTTAGAATAGCTTCAAAATAATGTCGACTGAAGAGGTGCAGAGACAATGGTCCCGCTGAAAAAGATGGACCTCATTAGAAAAGGAAAAGCTTTAGGACTAAAGGGTCCGGAACTGAAGCCATAATGAAGATGAGAACTGGCCCCGTGTAATCGAGCTCAGAAAATACAAAGAGCGGGAAGAACAGAGAGAAAAGAAAAAAGGATCAAAAGAGAGAGAGAAAGATAAAGGGAACGGGAAACGAGGCGAGAGAAAAGAGAAAGGGAACGGGAAAAAGAGAGAGAGAAAGAGAACGGGAAAAAGAGGAGAGAGAAAGGTAACGGAAAAAGAGGAGAAGAAAGGACAGGAAAAAAGAGGATAGAGAAAAGAACGGGAAAAGGATGAAGAGAAACGACGGGAAAGAGAGAGAGGGAAAGAGAAGAGAGAGGAAAGAAGGGAGATTAAGGCAGAGTTTGAGTTAGAAAAATTAAAATTTGGAGAAAGAACGGACGGGAAGCGCAAAACCGTCAAGTGAACTTTGCAACCACATGTCAGTCCCTTGATCAATATGTCCAAGGTTCGATGATTATTCCGGACAAATCCATTTAGAGTAAAAGCTTTCTTGCCGCAATTGAAAGGTTGCCAAAGATCAGCTAGGGCTACCCGAAGAACGGTGGGCCACAAATTTGTCTGCGCTTGCTGACACCCAAAGCTAGGGACGCTATTTTCTGCTTACCACCGGAAAAACAGACAGATTATGAGTCGGTGCGCGATGCTTTGTTTCAGAGGTACCAGGTAACCGCCGATAGATATAGGAAATTGTTCAGAGAAACGTTCGTAAATCAGGGTGACGCACGTACAGTTCCTTTATCGGCTTAGGGCTCTCTTTGACAAATGGATAAGTTAGGGAACATCGAACAAACTTTTGAATCTTTGAGGGAGGAATCGTTAAGGAGCAAATTCTCTCCACTTGTCGGAAGGATCTCACGTATTCTTGGCAGAAAGAGAATTAGGAAGTTTAGAGGAGTTAGTGAAAGTTGCAGACAGTATGAATCTGCCCATGATCAGCGTAATGGGATGAAGGGATCGAACCAGTCGACCCGTAATGCCCAGACCACACAGTCAGGGAGTGATTCGCCGACTCCCTACAAACAGGAGGCGAGACCGCAGTTAGAACGATTCTAAGTCCCGTGGCAACAGTGGGACTCAAGAGAATGTTAGAGTGAAACGCACATGTTTTAAATGTGGGCGAGAGGGTCATATCGCCAAGGAATGTAGCGGAGTGCGAATACATTCCGTTGTTGCTGTTGATACAATTCAACAGGAAGGCAGGGTGCCACCACCAACTACTAGGGCAGTAGTAAACGGGAAGCCGGTGACCTGCTTATTAGACACAGGACTGACTCTAGCGGCAATGGTAGAGCCCGGTTTTGTGAGAGAGACAGACTATACCGGGGAAACCACCTGCGTGCGATATGCAGATGGAAGAATAATCGGCTACCTTTGGCCCGTGTCAAGTAGAGTCAGAGTTTGTCAGGAGTACTCTCACTGCAGCAGTGCAAAAACAATCTTCCCTATCCAGCTTTGTTAGGGGGTAGGTATATCACCCCGAAGCCTACCAGGCTGCCAGTCAAGTGGGAAAGCAAGGGCAGTGCAGGGTAGGAAGTAAACAGAAAGCAGGTGGAGTGCACAGGCGCCGCTAGCAGTGAGCTAGTGTAGGCCATGAAGGTGGCCGTGGTGGTGGTGCAGTGGACCATGAAATAGGTCGTAGTGGTCGTGCCTGAGGCCGTGGTGCCGAAGTGGTGGTTCAAAAGTGTTGGCTTGCCTGTAGTCAGAAATGTAGGAGCCACGGTGGCGGACCTCAGGGTCGGGGCCAACATGGACCACAGAGTAACTGGAACCAGCAGCTGGGTTGGGACCAGGGAGGCAGTATTAAGCATGGCAAGAAGGTCGAGGTGACCAGCTATCGTTAGGAAATCCCAAGAAGTCAGCTCAAGGAGCAGACACCAGTGTAGGAAAAGGAGAAGAAATAAGGTCAGTCAAGTAGGGCATAGGCCCATGAGCGGGATTCGAACCAAGGAATTTCCTCAGAGAGAAGGAAAATCGGTTCGGATAGATGGATGAGGGATACATCTCATAACATTTTAAAAAAGGGGAGATGATCGTCGTCGCAGTGCATGGGTGCGACAGGCTAGAAGGGATCGCGCAGATTTTCACGCGCCCCTTTAAGGACTAAACTGTGTGAAGGTGCTTCTGACTCTCTTGTAAAGCCTGGAATGCGCAACTATCTGCCCAAGGTACTATTGGCGAGCCACAAACGGCGGTCAAGATTGAGAGGGGCAGGAGTAGGTCAGGGTTGGAGTAATGCCTCCTGGGTGTTGCTTTGTAGTGTGAACAACAGAAGTAGAAATGGTAGGAGCAATGCCTACGGGCTGCTGTGATTGTGGTGGTGGTGTGAGCAGTCATCTGTTACGGACAGCTACTGTGTAAATAATGTAGCTGGCCAGTTGTGTTATTGATTTTGTTTGGGCCCAGTATAGGGCGGGGTGAGCTATGTTCATGTGTTATTTTTCATTTTTTGTTTATGTTGTTATGTTATGCTTTGCTTGTTCATGCCATTATGGGGCGGTGTTGAGTCTGCTCACGTGTTTATGATTTATGATTTTTCTGGTTGATATCAGTTTGCTTATGTTGTTTGTTCATGATCGTAAAGTGTTGAAAATGTCCTTTGTTGTGAAATCAGGATAAATGTTTGATTTGCATATTGTGTGTGAGACGGGGTGAGCGTTTTTGGCCCCACGCTGAATTTGATTTTTTGTTACTGTAGGATTGGGCCACACGCCTGAATTTGAATGTTGTCTTGTGGATTGTGGCCACACGCCTGAATTGATTTTGATGTTAAGTAGGCTGGGCCACACACCTGAATTTGGATGTTGTGGTATCATGGTTGTGCTATATTAGAAGTGAATGGAATGATTAATTAATATGTATGGACATGCTGATAGCTAATGCTATAGGGGAGAGTTCTTGATTATATGTGAGCCAGTTTGAGTTAAATGTTGTGCACAGTGTTATGACTGACCAAAGAGTGATTATGGATTATTTTGATTATTGGTTTTAATTGTACATTATCCATGTTAGAGATGTTGATGGAATGATGTCTTGAAGCATAGGGGTAGTACTGTTATATCGACCATGCAACTGAGTTTGTTTTATCCAATTGGAGAACATTCGTCCTGGAGGAAATGTTGATTGGAACAACATTCTTAGGTACGGGGGTGTAAAGAGTCGGCCGAATGTTCTCGAGCATTTAGGCAAATTAAGGGTAGTTTGCTGTTGTTGAGAGCAGTCCTTGGGTTCTTCAAGTGTGCGAATTCAGGCATCACCAGGGGGGGAAAACCCGAGTCGTATACTGAAGGAGGGAGAGTACTGGGAAGTGTTTCGCATGTCGAGGGATAGTGACAAGGAGTTGCGACCTGCCAGTCCTGGGTAGAGAAGTGTAGTCGCCACTTTGGCCTGGCTATTCACTGGGTCTCCGTGGGCTGAAGGGAAGGCGATCGTTGTCAGGTGACCGTCACGGGTAGGTGACCGTCAGCCCGCAGGCAGAGTACAGCGACCATTCAGTCGTCCTGTTCTGAGGAATGAATGGAAGGCTTGGCATATTGAGTGGTTTGCGCCTTGTTGTCTATAGCGGTAGTAAATACTCGACGCACTCAGCCTGGCTGGTGGAAGAAGTCCGGCTGTCTAGGGCAGTGGGTAGCTTCGGGACATCCGAACATGCGTTTGAAAAGGAGGTTCTGCATTAAAAACACTGGGTGCCCAAGGCTTTGTTGGCGCTAGCAGCTGTGGTTGTGTGTGTGTATTGTGTAGGTGTACTTGTGATTCCATTGGTGGAATAAAAATCAATTAGGGATTGATTGGTTTACAAATCGCGTGCACGTGTGTGTGCCCCTGATTCCATTGGGTTGAGCCAGTTAAACTCGGGTTCTCTCTTGTTTGAGAATGCATATACGGTAGTTGCCTTGGAAAGACCAGGAAGTGTGTGTGACTCACTTCAGGGAACGTGAACTCGCGTCTTGCTGGGGCATCCCACGCTCCATCACAACGCGTGAAGCAGAGGTTAGCTTGTCGCCTCGTTGTCCTCCTGGGTGGGCCGTCTGGACAGGTGAGGTGCTGTCGCTCGGAGCGACGACGAGCAGCCTAGTCTCCCGTGTGGGGCCGCGGTCGACAGCAAGAACCGTGTCAGCCTGTTGGGGCCTAGACCAGGAGCTGCCAGACAACGGTGGGGTGTTTGCAGCCAGCGAAGACCTGACCCCCCCCCCCCCCCCCCCCCCCAACCCCCCCCATTTTTGGGAGAGGCCGACAGAGCCCTTTCCGTGGCGAGGCAGTACAGCGGAGTCCGGGAGCCACGGTGTGCGGGTGGACTCAAGCTACGTTGCCAGTTGTCCCCAATCTGGGATATGGCCAATCGGGAGGACACAACGGTGAGGCAGCTTCAGCTCGTAGTTGCACAGTGTGATGATCGGAGGAAACTGACGGTTGCAACAAGGAAAGGCTGGCAAGTTATGGACTCTTTAATGCTCTTACGTTTTACGTTGCAAAAACGGAAATCGAGGGATATTTGTCTTTCTGGTTACTGCACGCGTAAATTGAAGGAAAGGGGATGCGATTTATGAGATTGTCTGGATGATGTTTACATTGGTGTATGCTACAGCTCGGTGTGTTGTGTGTGCGGGTGGGGGCGGAGTCAACGTTAAATAAAAGGTGAATTTAATTTCTATGAAATGTTTATTGGTTTCCCGTCACCTTTGTGCGGGTCGATGTGAGTGACAGAGTGCGTGTTGTGGCTATGCGATCGAGGCATTTTTGGTTGTGAAGCGTAAATCTTTGTCTTCTCCACCCCCCTGCATCCCTGAATATGAAAATCATATTTTATAAGAGGGGGAGCGTCGGAGACCCGTCACCACCTACAGCACCGGCGACGCCTCTGCGCGTGCCTGCATGTTTATACGCATGACGCACGCACGCACGCACGCACGCAAAGCAGCAAGCAAGCACACACACACACACACACACACACACACACACACAACACACCCACACACCACCCACACACACCCCCCCCCCCCTCTCTCTCTTCCCCCTCTCTCTCTCTCTCTCTCTCTCTCTCTCTTCTCCTCTTCTCTCTCTCTCTCCCCTCTCTCTCTCTCACAGACACACAGACAGACACACAGACACAGACACACACACACACACACACACACACACACACACACACACACACACACACACACGCACGCACGCACGCACCACTACCTCCCATATCTCTGACACGCACGCGTGCACACACACTCACACACACACACACACACACACACACACACACCACACACCACACACACACACACACACACACACACACACACACACACACACACACACACACACACAC
>JAFLJL010014945.1:7500-17149 GCA_018398815.1 Conus ventricosus | reverse complement strand
TTCAAACTCATAAAGAAAAAAACAATTGCTTCAACGGGACAGAGCAACAAGCAACAGAAAAGAGTAATTGTTGGGGAAAAAAAAAGGGTGGTCGAAGGTGAGGGGTGGGTAGGTGAGCAGATGGAAGGGGAAAGAAGTAGGGAAGGAAAACAGGGAAAGACCAGCCGCCGTGGCGAAGTGGTTAGCGTCGCGGACTCCCGGCTTGGAGGTCGTGGGTTCGAGTCAAGTGGGTTTTTTCTGCCCCGACCGGCTTCTACCCAGAGTTGAGTTTGCTGTGGACTCAGTTGGGAAGACTGGGACCACACAGTCGAGTTTCATCCACTTAATGGATGCGTTTCTGAGAGTGTTGCTCAAATTTCATGACCAACACTGCAGGTGCCTGTATCTCTCGGGCCTGGTTTACGCCGGGATATATTATGAAAGGAAGCATAGAGTACAGCCCTGTCATGTAGTCTCAGACCGAAATGGAAATCCGTAGCATCATCTTAATCATCTCATTCTCATTGATCAGCATTAAAAAAAAAGTCTCAAATTCTGTGGCCTTTCATTGCCTGCTCTCATGGTGACCTCAATTTCGATGTCCCCTCCACGTCTGTGACCTTGGTTTGGTTCCGTCGGGGTCACTGGTATCGGCGAGTCCATGGGGGCTGTCGTTGGACGGACGTGGTGGCGCCCTCCGGAAGGAGAGCTCACTCACGCCGGCTCCGCGACTAAGCAATTATTGTCGCCAGTAGGGGGCTTAGTAGGTGGTGTCCTGCGTATGTTAAATAAGAACAGGCGCCGCTGAACACCACCGAAGTGACTCGGCAGCAGTGCAGTGTCTCCTCCGGCGGGTTGCCTCTTGACAACTTGACATTGACTGTTCCCTGTGGATTGCTGGTGCCAGGGCTGCGGTGGGCCGACCGGGCTGTGGCTGTGGACGGGGTGTCGGGATGAGCGGCGTGGGTGCACTGCCTCTGAGGTGGCGCAGAGGTTGGGACAGAAAAAAAAAAAAAAGATTACACACAATCGCTGCACACCTAACGGTTAGATTTTTTTTCTTTCCCATCGTCATGATTATCTTATCACGAGCTGCACACGTGATAACGTAACGCTCAATGTGGGACAGGCGACGGTGCAATTGACATTGTCTGTATAGCGGCAGAGAAAGTGGTAACAGTGAAATTGATCTTTTCCGTTTGAATCGTTCATCTACAAACATGGAAAGAATCCTAAACGGAAACATGCTGCATAGAATGCTGCCATTTTTGGATTCCAGGTATGATTCCTTGTTGTTGGTGTTGTTCGCATCAGTTTTTGGTTAGACAGTCTGCTGTTTGTACAGTTTCCATTGTCAATTTGGCTTCGCATACAAGCAAATGTGTCGGTAGATAAACTGGCCTAAATTCTTGTCTGTCTGTCTGTCTGTCTGTCTGTCTCTTTGTCTGTCTTTCCTTTCTGCCATTTTTTTTTAAACTTTAGAATGCTAAATTCTGATACCTTTTCTCATGTGTATTTTCGCGAATGGTGAAACACACGTGTTGGTACATAAACTGACCTAAATGCCTATCTATCTGTCTTTATGTCTGTCTGTCTGTCTGTCTGTCTTTTCTCTGATACTTTTTTTTTAAACTTTAGAATGCTAAATTCTGAAATCTGTCCTTATATTTTTCGCGAATGAAGCAAGAATTGCGTGAAACACTCTTCCCCCACCTGCCCTCCCGTTTGTTTATCCACGTGCAAGTGGGCGTTTTAATGTGCACTTTTTTTTAATTAATAAGCTGAACGTTTCTCTTTTCTTCTTCTTCTTCTTCTTCTTCTTCTTCTCAGTATTCCTGTCATTATTATTGTTGTTGTTGTTGTTGTTGTTGTTGTTGTTGTTGTTGTTGTTGTTGTTGCTGCTGCTATTGTTGTTGTTGTTGTTATTCATGTTGCTGTTAGCTATAAGCGTATACTGTTAATATCTTTCTTTTCCTTTTTTTGCGTCCAGCAATAAGATGGGTTCATACATTTTCAGGACATTTAACCGCTGTAAATATAACAGAAACATGGAACTTTGTGATTCTCATGATCACTTGGAGGTTCATGTCTGACGATGCAAAATGGCGACACGGTCAGCACCGTTTGCTGACTCATTTCCATGGAAACTGAGTGTAGAATTAGACGATGAATAATGGCAGGAGTAGTTCAGCACTAAACTTTCAAACTTTCTACTGTTGAAAGTAATCTCTCTCTCTCTTTTCTCTCTCTCTCTCTCTCTCTCTCTCTCTCTCTCTCTCTCTCTCTCTCTCTCTCTCTCTCTCTCTCTCCGCCATTCGTTATTATCTGATTTCTCCGGAAACAGCCTCAGTAGGAGAGTGCATTCCGAAGAGTGCAGACCTAGGCCACACAACATTATTTCTCTTCCAGAGGAAGAGTAGTAGGTACAGATTGGGACAAAGTTACCTCCCTTGTTCTTTTTTTGTAACTTCAGACTGAGAATATAAGAAACATGAAATGTCAATGTACATATCATTAAAACGTTTTAACATTCCATGAAAACATAATGCTCTGTGAATAGGTGTTAGTTTATATCATTTATTATAAACGATAACTTCACATTGTTCATGTTTAATGGAGAATTTGTAACGATCTTGCTGGGCAGAGAAGGTATCTCCCTTTTGATTGACACACCGCACTGCTAATCGACATTAAAACCCTACAGTTACGCACCTAGGCCAAGACAATACGATACAATAGAATATTTGTTTCCTTTCACCCCTACTGGGATGTGGAGGGTAATACCAACAGGCAAACGGACATCACCATGAATGGAAAAAAAATAGCATGAATAGTCACACGAATCGCGTTGTGGAAAAGTTAAAGATAATACTTATGAGTGTTGATCATGAATCTATATCATCCAGAAAAAAGGGGCTGGTCAAATCATCTTACTTAAATTGATATACTTGGATGAATTCAGCAGACTGTTTTTGTTGTTGTTGTTGTTGTTTTCAAGTACCACTTTAAAAAAATGACAAAGGTTAAAAGCACCGAACAAACTTTCAGCTCTTATTCCGGCAGAAACTGATGACGCAAAGCTGTGTATTTTGGGCCAAAAACACTCCCCCACCCCCAAGCAAAGAAAAGCTGAAAATCATCTTTCTTGTCTCAACAATGCATTCCGTCGTTCTTTTGTATTTTCGGCTTGCAAGATTGAATTTCATATAATATATTTTCTTAATTACATGTTCCCAGTTTCCTCCATCTTCAACCTCCCCCCCCCCTCTTCAACCTCCCCATCCCCCGCCCCCTTTAAGTTCCAAATCTTTGCCAAGTCATTACTATGAAGACAGTTGAGTTGTTGGCCTGCGCTTTTTCCCCCCACTATTAGATTGTTCGTCTTTGTGTTTGTCAGCTTTATTCAAGTTTAAAAGGCTGTGCCAGTCTTGAATAAAAGTTACTCTGTGTTAGGTTTTCTTATGGAGCAAACGTTACCCTGTTTGTTTTACTGTTCAGATTGAAACTTCATTAAAAACAATAATTGTGTCATAAGTTCTTTTTTGTGTGCAAAAGCCAGATTTTAAATGTTCGTAAATACGGCATTTATTACTTCTTCGAGAGACTGTAGACAACTTTGGATGAATGAATTCTTCAGGTTGTTTTCGACATTCTTATACAAATAACTTAAAACAAATGAAACATTGTGAATCCTAAACACGTTTATAACCAGTTTCATCTTCGTTTTTTCAGTTCTTGTCTGTTTTGTTTACAGATAGAAAACCCTTTTCAGAGATGTTCCACCTGATGCGATCTTTGAATTTCTGAAGAGGTTAACATTTTTCATCTGATCTAAGATTTAAGGAGGAAAGATTTTAAACAACATTGCCGGTGCGTTTTTAGAACGTGTATTTTTAAAGGGTTGTGTGAATGAATTTGTTGTTAATTTTGGATTTATTTAATGACTTTTGGGTTGATTTCAACGCGGTGACAGCCCTGATATGGCCCTTTGCGGTCGGCTGGCTATAAGCAACATTGCTTTACCCTACCTTACCTTACCGTTCACTTCACTTCACTTCACTTCACCGTTCACTCTGTGAGGTCTGGAATTGTCACCAAAAGCAAGAAGAGAACGCCATTCCCGCAGGTGACGCCGACATGACGAAGGCCGAGCTGTTAGGCGTGGGGGAACTGCGCACGGCGCTCTTCTACCGGCGACTGGTCGCTGAAGCGGTGGGCACTACCCTCCTGGTCATATTTGGCTGTGGGTCAGCTATGACCGTCACCCCGGCTCTGGCCCCCGCCGTCATCTCCCATCGCCGTGGCCTTCGGGTTGACGGTGGCTACGGTGAGGGTATATAGTGTGAGCTCTGTGGTCTGAGGGTATATAGTGTGAGCTATGTGGTCTGAGGGTATATAGTGTGAGCTCTGTGGTCTGAGGGTATACAGTGTGAGCTCTGTGGTCTGAGGGTATATAGTGTGAGCTATGCGGTCTGAGGGTATACAGTGTGAGCTATGTGTCTGAGGGTATATAGTGTGAGCTATGTGGTCTGAGGGTATATAGTGTGAGCTATGTGGTTTGAGGGTATATAGTGTGAGCTATGTGGTCTGAGGTATATAGTGTGAGCTATGTGGTCTGAGGGTATATAGTGTGAGCTATGAGGTTTGAGGGTATATAGTGTGAGCTATGAGGTTTGAGGGTATATAGTGTGAGCTATGAGGTTTGAGGGTATATAGTGTGAGCTATTTGTCTGAGGGTATATAGTGTGAGCTATGAGGTTTGAGGGTATATAGTGTGAGCTAAGTGGTCTGAGGGTATATAGTGTGAGCTAAGTGGTCTGAGGTATATAGTGTGAGCTCTGTGGTCTGAAGGTATATCGTGTGAGCTCTGTGATTTGAGGGTATATAGTGTGAGCTCTTTGGTCTGAGGGTATATAGTGTGAGCTATGTGGTCTGAGGGTATATAGTGTGAGCTCTGAGTTGGAGGGTATATAGTGTGAGCTCTTGGTCTGAGGTATATAGTGTGAGCTCTGTGGTCTGAGGGTATATAGTGTGAGCCTGTGGTTTGAGGGTTATAAGTGTGAGCTCTTTGGTCTGAGGGTATATAGCGTGAGCTATGTGGTGTGAGGGTATATAGTGTGAGCTATGTGGTCTGAGGTATGTAGTGAGCTAGTGTCTGAGGGTAAATGTAGCATGGGTCGAGGGTTAAGTGTGAGCTCTTGGTCTGAGGGTATATAGTGTGAGCTATGTGGTCTGAGGGTATATAGTGTGAGCTATGTAGTCGAGGGTATATAGTGTGAGCTATGTGGTCTGAGGGTATCTAGTGTGAGCTTTGTGGTCTGAGGGTATATAGTGTGAGCTCTGTGGTCTGAGGGTATATTGTGTGAGCTCTGTGGTTTGAGGGTGTATAGTGTGAGCTATGTAGTCTGAGGGTATATAGTGTGAGCTATGTGGTGTGAGGGTATATAGTGTGAGCTATGTGGTGTGAGGGTATACAGTGTGAGCTCTGTGGTCTGAGGGTGTATAGTGTGAGCTCTGTGGTCTAAGGGTATATAGTGTGAGCTATTTGTCTGAGGTATATAGTGTGAGCTCTGTGGTTTGAGGGTATACAGTGTGAGCTCTTTGGTCTGAGGGTATATAGTGTGAACTCTGTGGTTTGAGGGTATACAGTGTGAGCTCTTTGGTCTGAGGGTATATAGTGTGAGCTATGTGGTCTGGGGTATATAGTGTGAGCTATGTGGTCTGAGGGTATATAGTGTGAGCTATGTGGTCTGAGGGTATATAGTGTGAGCTATGTGGTCTAAGGGTATATAGTGTGAGCTATGTGGTTTGAGGGTATATATGTGAGCTATTTGGTCTAAGGGTATATAGTGTGAGCTATGTGGTGTGAGGGTACATAGTGTGAGCTATGTGATCTGAGGTATATAGTGTGAGCTATGTGGTGTAGAGGTAATAGTGTGAGCTATGTGGGTCTGAGGTTATATAGTGTGAGCTATGAGGTTTGAGGGTATATAGTGTGAGCTCTTTGTTCTGAGGGTGTATAGTGTGAGCTATGTGGTCTGAGGCTATATAGTGTGAGCTATGTGGTCTGAGGGTGTATAGTGTGAGCGCTGTGGTCTGAGGGTATATAGTGTGAGCGCTGTTGTCTGAGGGTATATAGTGTGAGCTCTGTGGTCTGAGGGTATATAGTGTGAGCGCTGTGGTCTGAGGGCATATAGTGTGAGCTATGTGGTGTGAGGGTATATAGTGTGAGCTCTGTGGTCTAAGGTATATAGTGTGAGCTATGTGGTCTGAGGGTATATAGTGTGAGCTCTTTGGTCTGAGGGTGTATAGTGTGAGCTATGTGGTCTGAGGGTGTATAGTGTGAGCTCTTTGGCTGAGGTTGTATAGTGTGAGCTCTTTGGTCTGAGGGTGTATAGGTGAGCTATGTGGTCTGAGGGTATATAGTGTGAGCTTTGTGTCTGAGGGTATATAGTGTGAGCTATGTGGTCTGAGGGTATATAGTGTGAGTTATGTGGTTTGAGGGTATATAGTGTGAGCTATGTTGTCTGAGGGTATATAGTGTAAGCTATGTGGTGTGAGGGTATATAGTGTGAGCTATGTGGTCTGAGGGTATATAGTGTGAGGTATGTGGTCTGAGGGTATATAGCGTGAGCTATGTGATCTGAGGGTATACAGTGTGAGCTATGAGGTCTGAGGGTATATAGTGTGAGCTAATGTGGTGTGAGGGTATATAGTGTGAGCTATGTGGTCTGAGGGTATATAGTGTGAGCTCTGTGGTGTGAGGGTAAATAGTGTGAGCTCTGTGGTCTGAGGGTATATAGTGTGAGCTATGTGGTCTCAGAGTATATAGTGTGAGCTCTGTGGTCTGAGGGTATATAGTGTGAGCTGTGTGGTCTTAATTTGACTTGGGGAGGATGGTTCCTCGTTTGTTCTGTCTTGACATTTCTACTAAGTGATTCGGTGTCGTAAGCTGTGTTCGTTTTAGAGTTATGGGCGTGTGTTTTTTTTGTGGGAGCAAGAGTTGTACCCCTTGTTGTGTTATTTACTGTTTACTGTTCACTTCCTCATTTAAAATGTCCCTAAGAACAACAACAGCAAAAACAAAACAACACAAGAAGAAGAAAGAAAGAAAAAAACAAGAAAACCTAAGTAGCTAGGGTTTCAATAACAGTTGACCGTATATAATCGTTTCTGACATTCCTGAACATCCTCCTCCTCCTCCTCCTTAGCATCCTCATTATCATCCTCATCATCATACTCTCATCCACATCCTCTTATCACGACAACATAAACAGCAGTCCATCCTCCTCCTCTTCCTCCCCTCCTCTTCCTCCTCTCATCACAACAAAAACAACAGTCATTAACATCCTCCTCCTCTTCTTCCTCCTCCTCCTCCTCCCCTCATCACAATAAAAACAACAGTCCTCCTCCTCCTCCTTCTCTTCCTCCTCCCTCCTCCTCCTCTCCCTCCTCCTCCTCCTCTCATCACAACAAAAACAACAGTCATCATCATCATCATCATCATCATCATCATCATCATCATCATGACAACAGCAGCATCAACAGCAACAACAACAACAACAAGAACAACAACTACAACAACAACGACAAGTCATGTATTCCAGGTTATCTGGATACTCGGCAACGTTAGCGGAGCGCACATCAACCCCTGCGTGACACTGGCCATGTTCGTGACGCGCAAGATCTCGCTGACGCGCTGTCTGGCTTACGTCATCGTGCAGTGCGTGGGAGGCATTGTGGGAGCCGCCATCTTGTGGGTCCTCACTCCCGGGCACCGCCGAGGTAAAGCCTCTCCTCCCCGCCCCCCTCTCCCCTATCCTCATCCTTTCAGCCCCTTAACGTCACCCCCAATTTCTTATCCAACCTCTCACCCTCTGCAAGTTTTGAAAGTCTGAAATTTCTGGAGCTTCTTTGAATAGTTCTTTCTCTCTTTTTTTGTAGGCCTGCTTGGGAGTGTCTTTCCATAAATATATGTAGAAAATATGTGTGACTAGGTGGTGAGAGGTTTCTTCTCGTCTTGAATGAAACGTCTTTTTGCATTAACCAAAGTCATTCCAGACAGAATGCATGTAATGTGAACTGTGTTTTCATCTGTCTCTCTCTCTCTCTTTCTATTTTTTTAAATCTGTATTCCCCTGTCTCTATCTGTCTCTCTGTTTGTTGTTTGTTTGTCTGTCTGCCTTCTGTCTCTCTGACTCTCTGTCTGTCTCTCTCTCTCTCTCTCTCTCTCTCTCTCTCTCTCTCTCTCTTTCTCCCTGTGTCTGTCTGTCTGTTTCTCTCTGTCTGTCTGTCTGACTGTCTGTTTCTCTGTCTGTCTGTCTGTCTGTCTGTCTGTCTGTCTGTCTCTCTCTCTCTCTCTCTCTCTCTCTCTCTCTCTCTCTCTCTCTCTGAGCGCGCGTGTGCATGCGTGCGTGCGTGCGTGCGTGCGTGCGTGCGTGGATGCGCGCGCGCGGGCTCGCCAAGATCCGTAGAGAGTCGTGGCTGTACACAGTGTCCATTATTTCCATTCCTCACCCAGGCACGTTGGGCGTGACGCTGGTGGCGGAGGAGGTGACGGTGTGGCAGGGGTTGGTGGTGGAGGTGGTGGCCACCTTCGTCCTGGTGCTGGCCATTTTCGCCACGTGCGACGGCCGTCGTGCTGACCACAACGGGTCAGCAGCCCTCAGCATCGGCCTGGTGGTCACCATGGATATTCCCTGGGCTGTGAGTACTGGCACCGTGCAACCCCAACCCTCTTCCCCCCTCCTTCCAACCCGTCGGGGGGGGGGGGGGGGGGGGATTTGCTTCAGCGATTTTTACGCTGGCATTACAGTCTGGAGCGCTGTGTCTGGTCTGTCATTATCATCCATCACACTGGTTTGCTCTGCCAGCACAGTGAGACTTGTTATTTCTGCTCTGTCATTATCACCACCATACTGGTTTGGTCTGCCAGCACAGTGAGACTTGTTATTTCTGCTCTGTCATTATCATCCACCATACTGGTTTGGTCTGCCAGCACAGTGAGACTTGTTATTTCTGCTCTGTCATTATCATACACCATACTGGTTTGGTCTGCCAGCACAGTGAGACTTGTTATTTCTGCTCTGTCATTATCATCCATCACACTGGTTTGCTCTGCCAGCACAGTGAGACTTGTTATTTCTGCTCTGCCATTATAGTCTGGCATGCTGCTTCTGCTCTGCCATTTACAGTCCGGCGTATGACTTTTGCTCTGCCATAACTGTCTCTTCTCTCTGCCATTAAACTTCAGCATTCAATTTCTGCTCTGCCATTACACTTCAGCATTCAATTTCTGCTGTGCCATTACACTTCAGCATTCAATTTCTGCTCTGCCATTGCACTTCAGCATTCAATTTCTGCTCTGCCATTACACTTCAGCATTCAATGTCTGCTCTGCCATTACACTTCAGCATTCAATTTCTGCTCTGCCATTACACTTCAGCATTCAATTTCTGCTCTGCCATTACACTTCAGCATTCAATTTCTGCTCTGCCATTACACTTCAGCATTCAATTTCTGCTCTGCCATTAAACTTCAGCATTCAATTTCTGCTCTGCCATTACACTTCAGCATTCAATTTCTGCTCTGCCATTACACTTCAGCATTCAATTTCTGCTCTGCCATTACACTTCAGCATTCAATTTCTGCTCTGCCATTACACTTCAGC
>JAFLJL010014943.1:0-13962 GCA_018398815.1 Conus ventricosus | reverse complement strand
AATGGGGGTTGGGGTTGGGGGGTATGGCTACACCTGAAAGTAAACAGGGAGCACGCCACTGTAGGGGGGGGGGTATCTATGAAACCAGGGGCCATTTTTTTAAATGGTGTGTGTGTATGTGTGTGGTGTGTGTGGTGTGTGTGGGTTGTGTGTGTGGTGTGTGTGTGTGTGTGGGGTTTGTGTGTGTGTGTGTTTGTGTTTGTGTGTGTTGTGCCCGCCCCCCTTGTCTGTCTGTCTCTCTGTCTCTGCCCTGTCTGTCTGCCCTGTCTGTTCTGAGGGCAACTTAAACCTAGGGTTTCTCTCTCTTCCCCAACGCTGTAATTAACATACCGCGAAGTAATCGGATAGCCTGGTGCACCCACCGTGAAATATGGGCGCTTTTCAGACACAACTGCTTTTCCCCGCGTTACTCTATGGGAATGTGTTCGGGTCCTAGCTACTTTTCTGAAAACTTAGTAAATTAGTATTGAAAACGGATAACCCTACACAGTATTACTCTTACTTGTCAGAGAACAGGAAGGGCATTCTTGGGTTACTTTCGCCCGAACTGATTGAGGGCGGAAGTGGCCCAGAAAGCCCCTTTCCCTGTTCTTTTCGCAAAATTTTGAAACACGCATCGCTGAACACCTGGCTGATATCCGCCACCACCAAACCCAAAAACCCTTCGCCCTACACTTCAACCACACCCAAAAACAACATCGACCATGTCAAAGTTATGGCACTCTGGCAGTCACAGAGTGACAGCTTTAAAACGCACAACTCAAGAATCCCATCTCATTTCCAAACTGGGCACACAAACACCCCCAAGGCATCAATATCCAACAATAACCAACACACAAAACCCACCTCTTCCACATCAGTTGGCAATATCCCCTACCAACACACACACATACACACACACATACCCCACACTTACATACACCACCACCACATCCCTTCACTCACTTCATACAGTAGTTACAGCAAACCCTCCATCTATCTAATCTTAATTTTGTTTTTGATCCTTCCCCTTAAATCCCCCCCCCCCCCCCCACACACACACACCACCTTCTTCTCCTTTTTTTTTTAAATTTTTTTAAAATTTTTTTTTATCTATCCACCATTACCACAACCATCACAAAGATATCATACCATCCTAATAACTAGACACACAACCCTATCATATCACACACACACACCTCTGCGCCCTGACGCAACCCCCCCCCCCCTCTGTTTCCTCTCCCATAATCCCCCTGGCTCATGTCATTCCGCCTTCATGGACATTAACGGATGAGGGCATTTTTCATTCTCTTTTTTTGTTTTTCGTAGTTTGTACTGTCCCACTGTTTTAAAAGTGATTTATTTTTTCGCCTGATGAAGACCCAAGTGTTGAAATGCACGTGTCTTGTCTTGTGCTTTGTTTTTTCATTGTCATTGGCGGTAAGTTTCTAAAAAACTCTATTCTAATCTTTTCTTTTCGTTCGCCGCCTTCAGTCACTCCATTTTGAAATTTTAAACAAAAAATGCAACACCCGGGGCCCAATCTGTCGCCGGGCGACAGATTGGTCCTGAATTGAAGACCAATCTGTCGCCGGGCGACAAATTGGGCAGGGGCGACAGATTGATCGTTAACAACCCACCATGGGCCTGAGACTGAAAACAGTCATCTTCAGTGTGGAAAAACTCAACACCAGTGTAAAGCCAGACCCGAGAGGAGCTGTTTCTCTCTCCTACTCTGAGATCTTGTGTCAAGTTTCAGTGATTGTCCAAGAAGAAATGTAAGTGGAATCTAGTTTGTAAGTCACGATGCTAGGCATTGTTTGTATTCATGCCTTATATTTCAACAGATAAGTTTATGCAAATACTCGTAAATATGTTGGAGAATTGATTTAATACAGTTGATTGTCTAAATGCGTTGCCGTAGGTAATTCTATTGACAAAGTACTCGGACAAGTGTATTTCCATTACCTTTTAACATCACCTAAGTATTAAACTACTTTGGGATAAACATTTCTCTTCAGTCTCACACTACTTGCTAAAATCCACTCAAAACGTGACCGAAGAAACTAAAGCAGACACAGATTGTTAAAGGGATGTTTGACGCTGGTCTCACTGGGATGTTTGACGCTGGTCTCACTTTTAATTCAGATGGCGAGGTTGAGGACTCATCAAGCCAGAACCCCAGCCACTCATCTACAAACCAGGTTGTGTAATCTCCACAGACCCTGGGATCCTGTCTCGTCAACGACAGGCCCAGCACAGACACAAGAATCCATGTGACGGAGTGGACAACTGAGTCATCAGCAGGCCTACATTTAGTTGAGATGTCAACAAACAGAGAGACATCTGCAACGCCTCTCCTCCTCTTGGGAAGCCCCAACACAAGATGAGTTCTTGCGGAACTACTGAACTCCAACTCAAATCAACACAACCTTCCCACTCTGTAAGGTGAGTCTAGGCAGGGAAAAGGCCAGCCCAAAGAAAGACTTAGGCCATTGAAGTTATGACTAATTTGTGTATTTTACTCTTGTATACAAAAGTAAAGATTTGTGTGTGAAATTTTACTTAACTTGTATCAGTCATTGTTTGTTGTTCATAGATCATTCGGTATTTGAGCTTATTTCTGTCTGTCACTCAGAGCAAATGCGCTCGTAAGTGCACAAGCGTGGGTAAATTACATCTGAGCCATTTTTGCTATCTTCAAGAATTCTGAGAAAAAACACCTTTTGATGATTAGTATTGGAAAGTTGCTCCTACCACCACTAGAAACAGAGAGGGTGGGTGCATTTTGAAATAAGAAAACTACTCTACAATTTCAACGGAGAATACACTCATGCACTTTCTCTAAAGGACTACACCTTCTACCCCCACTCGTCTGACACATACGCGCGCGCGCAAACAAACACACACACACCACGCACGCACGCACACACACACACACACGCACGCACGCACGCACGCACGCACGCACGCACGCACGCACGCACGCGCGCGCGCGCGCGCGCGAGAGAGAGAGAGAGAGAGAGAGAGAGAGAGAGCGAGAGAGAGAGAGAGAGAGAGAGAGAGAGAGAGAGAGAGAGAGAGAGAGAGAGAGAGAGAGAGAGAAGCACAACCGTCACCACCACTTCCATATAGGAAGAGGAGAGAGACGGGGGACTTGAGTATTGCATGCTGCCGCTCCCATAGACATGGATCACAGAGTATCGATGATCCCTGCTGCTCTTTTCCCTATCCATGCACACACACACACACACACACACACACACACACACACACACACACACACACACACACACACACACACACACACACACACACACACACACACACACACACACACACACACCACACACACACACACACACAGCAACACCAACAACACCTGATACACGCTCCATCAGCCAGCAACAAGACAATTGACCTGTTGATGACCACCAATGGCGAGAAAGTTGACAGACAGACATCAACCGGTCATATCGCCCGACATACACATTCACACCACATCCATTTCAGAAACAGATATGAAAAGCCAAAGTGGAAACAAGATACGTCTGATGTATCTTCTATCACTGCAGAATCCACTTCACCTTCGACATAAACAAGATAATGATTGTCTCTAACGCTCAGAGACCAGAATGGAAATCAGTTACGCCATTTATATATATATATATATATATATATATATATATATATATATATATATATATATATATATATATATATATATATATATATATATATATATATATATATATATATATATAAAACAAGTTAAAAGAGGAGTCTTAAAACTATCTACAAATTTGTTTCAAGCGTGTTGCGCTGTCATCAGGATCAAGATACGTCTGATGTATCTTCTATCACTGCAGAATCCACTTCACCTTCGACATAAACAAGATAATGATATATATATATATATTTTTGTGGGGGGAGGTCTCCCATCATGCACCACAAAAACATTACCGCGCGTCTGATGAGTATCCAGCCTTGGCACCATTCACACTCTTGCCGTGACGTCATCTCCCCCTATGAATGGAACACGGGAAAGAAACCGGTTGGTTTTGAAAGCCTCACACGTGACGAGAGTAGCACGTTGAAGCTGAGCCCCCCCCCCCCCCCCCCCCCCCTCCGCCCTCCAACAACACGACACCCACCCCTGCTCCCCTTCGCCCCTTCCCTGCCCCACCTCCCTCCCTCCGTCCAAGGAACTCCTGCTCGCTCGCCCGCCAGTCTTTAGGGGTCGCTTCAGTCTGGCAGGGAAGTCAAGTGGTGCTAAGAATGGTCAAGACAAGCTGACACAAGCTAAGAATTCCATACATTATTAATTAACGGACGTGATCCTTAGGTTTCGCTTTTGGTTGGTGTTCACGCCCCGCCCCCCCTACCCCCACCCCATCCCTCCAAATAAGGACGACAATAACGACAATAACATAAACAAGAATAACAAATTACAAGCAACAACAATAATGGTAATAATAATAACAAAAACGAAACAAACAGCAATGATAGCAAACAAACAACAATAACCGCGACGGAACGACTAGAACTACAATAACAAAAACAACAACAACAATAGTAACAACAACAACAACAACAACAACAACAACAACAACAACAACAATAGCAACAACAACAACAACAACAACAATAGCAACAACAACAACAACAACAACAACAACAACAATAGCAACAACAAAAACAACAACAATAGCAACAACAACAACAACAACAACAACAACAACAATAGCAACAACAACAACAACAACAACAACAATAGCAACAAGAAAACGAAATGAACAACAAAAATATACGGTGATCACAGCCAAAAACAAAACAAACAATACCAACAGCAACACTTACAACACAAACAACAACAATAACAAGAACACCAACAACCAAACAAATGATAATAACAACAACGCAACAACAACGACTCCGACGACAACAATAAAAGGAACAAAAACGCCAACAAAACATCTGTCACATTGTTAAAAAACAAAATAATTCAGAAGGTTCAAATCCCGCCAACAGCCATAATAAAACGCAACAACTTTGTTGCCCATCGTAACCTTCTGTTCAGTCGGTGTCAGTATGAGTGGAACACTCCCATATTCCCACCGCTCTTCTCTCTTTCCCTCCCACCCCTTACGGTTCCCTCCCCCCCCCCCCTTCCTACACGTTCCTCCAGCATTCTTCCACTCTCTTGAAAAGGTTGATCTCTGTCTACCGTGGGACCAGAAATGGGTTTGACCAGAATGACTGTAAGAGAACATGCATAATCAGTGTTGGTGTGATGTGATGTGGAGGTAAACCATGTTGAATTGTTTCTTTGGTCTAGCCATTAAACGAACCTACCATCAGCGCGCGCGCACGCACACAAACACAGACACACGCACACGCACACGCACACACACACACACACACACACACACACACACACACACACACACACACACACACACACACACCGCAGCGCACGCGCGTACGCACTCACGCGCGCACGCACTCACGCGCACCACACATCATCATCATCATCATCATCATCATCATCATCATCATCATCATCATCATCATCATCATCATCATCATCATCTTCAACCCTTCCCATCCCACCGCACACACACACACACACACGCGCGCACGCGCGCGCGCGCGCGCGCACGGACGCACGTACGCACGCACGCACGCACGCACGCACGCACACCTTGTGGAATCTCAACAAATGAGAAAGTTGATCAAGCTGCTCGGAGAGCAGCTCAAAATATTGAAGGCACGACTGCGCTGAACATTCCGTTAGACCTATCAGAATGTTATACTTTGATTAATAAAGCATCCCTGAACAGTTTCAAATGGTTACTGAAAGACACAGGTAGTCAATATTATAACAATTGTATAGGAGCAAATCCTGACATTCACCCCAAGACTCAATTAGACAAATTCGAAAGCCCGATATCTAGAGAGGTAGTATCCTTAATTCATAGGATGCGTTTGAATTTACTTCGAATCCAATACAGCAAAAATGTTAAAAGCGTATGTAGGGAAATTATTAGTGTAAGTCACCTATTACTAGATTGTCCAAGAGCAAAGAATATAGTGCACAAGGCTGGTACTAATATTTCAAATGATAGATCGACACCACTGACATTACCTAAAATGTTAAATAATTACGCTTTTCTTTGTTCGTTATGCCCACATTTATTATGCAGTCCAGTAGGAATTTATCTTTAACTTTCAATACACCTCATATACAAAAAGAACACACACACACACACACACACACACACACACACACACACACACACACACACACACACACACACACACACACACACACACACACACACACACACACACACACACACACACACACACACACCTGGATTTTACCACCCTCCGGTTTACGAACAATGTGGAGACAGAGTGCAAACAGCCATTTATGTGCGTGAAGACCTGGACTTTTGTGAAAGAACTCCACCAGTGTATAACATTTCCTATGTGTCATGCTGTGCAGCTATGGTTAAGTTCACTTCATCCTTGGTTCTTAAGGTTGCTTCAATTTATCTTCCAAAAGGTCCTGATAATAAGAACACTGAATGGTTGAAAGGGTTCCAAGATCAAACGGATAAGTGGGTTATTGGGGTGATTTTAATGCACATGCCCCTTTCTGGGATAAGAGTTGTTCCTATATTTCTAATAACCGTTTGTTAGATAACATAGCGGATTCTATTCTTTACATACTGAATAATGGAAATATAACTCGTATTCCAAATATATCTAACCATAATCCCTCAGCCATTGATTTAACTTTTGTATCTCCATCATTGGTAGTCAACACAGTGTGGGAAACGGGAGATGACTCTTTAGGATCAGATCATATTCCAGTCATAATATCTTTAAATAACATATCAGAAGAAGAAGAAAACACAGTAGATGTTATCCCAAAGTATATTTACAAGTGTGCAGATTGGTCACTCTTCAAAGACATCCTTAAAAACATAGATTTAGATTATTCTACTGAAGAAAATATAGACGATCAGTATGATAAGTTCTGTAAATTTATCCTAACAGCAGCAGATAAATCGATCCCAAAAATAAAAAACACAAAATCTAAAAAACACAATGGAAATGTGTGGTGGAACAAGGAATGTGAACGCGCAAATAACAAGAAAAAAGAAAGATTTAAGATATATTGTAAAAAACAAATATCAGCAAGTAATCATGAAAAAATGAAAAAGACGGGTAAAGAAAGTGATGATGCTATAGAATATGCAAAATTGAAACATTGGAATGATTTCTGTAACTCTGAAGTAAAACATTGTAAGGATATGGGAAAAGTATGGGAAGAACTGAAAGTTATGAAAAATGGATTGACATCACCACAGTATCCCATACAAATAGATAACAATCTACCCACTGCTAAAGAGAAAGCAGAAGTTTTTGTAAACTTATTCGCTGATGTCAGCCGTCCTGAGGGTCTAACAAACACTGACCGAACTTACAGAGAAAAAGAAGAAAGTAATATAACATATGATATCCACCACCAGATAATAGCGTTAGTAGAAAAAAACTCATGGGAAGCGTGGCAGCAGAGAGTCCTCAGAAGAGAAGCCCCCTTCAAGCAAGTGTTTCGGCCCTTATCTCCTGACACTCTAGGGGGTTGGGCCACACCCGGTTCATAACTCCGGATGTCCCTCTGCTGCCCTCTTTTTTTCCCCCCATCTTGGGACAAGCCATGGCTGGGATTCGAACCCATGACCCTCTGGACATGCTCATTTTCTACTTAATGACTGCGCTTTAACCACTGAGCCACAGGGACACCTGATATTTGTAGGGAAATTAAGCCTTATGAAGTTCACTTTTGTTCCTCCTGACCAGATCCAGCTTGAACACCTCTCTGCCGCTTCTGCCATTGCTTTCAGGCTCTTTTTTTTTCCTTCCCTGCAACTGAGAGCTGTTTCATGAGGCTGTATGCAGACGTTCCTACAAACCCCCTAGCTCCAATTTCTGCAGTGAGGACTTTGACCTGATAGCCTTCTCTCCTCAGGCTGTTTGCCAGATCAGCATACTTTTCAGTCTTGTAGATTGAGCTGCCTCCATTCTGTTCTCATATGGCACCGTGAGCTCGATCATGATCAGCTGCTTGGTTGACTTAGAGTGGACACTATGTCTGGTCTCATGCCACTACTTGCTGATGATCTCTGGGTGACTCTCCATTCTGGGAGGTCTGCAGTGCACTCCCAGTCATCTGCCCCATCCAGCAGACTCTGCCTGCATGTTTCGAGTGGCACTGTTGTTCTTGGCCATGATTTGCTGCCTCCTGCCGGAAGAATGTTGCGGGTGCTTTTGGAGTCCTGATTCTCCCTTTTGTGGTGTTGGTACTAGCCCAGACTACTTGTACAATCTCTTTGAGGCACTTGGTTGTGCCTCCATGTGTACCTTCCTTGAGCCAGGGCTACTTACATGAGCTTAGAACATGCTCCACTGTTTGTTTTTCATGGCAGAGGGGGCATGCAGGATCGTCTGTTTTCCCCCACTTCACCAGGTTTGCATTTGAGGGCAGAAGGTCATATGCAGATCTGAGAATGAAGCTGATCCTGAGAGGGGCCATGTGCGAAAGTCATTCCAATTAGACTTCTTTGGGAGTGCATTCTCCATTTTCCCTTTTGCCCTTGCGGGCTCGCTGGACTGCTTTTTGGGAGTTTTTTTTGGTTTCTTTTTTCCTCATCTCCTGATCATCATGCCCCTTTTTTGGCTTTTTTTTGGCCTTTGCCCACCATTCATTTTTGGTCACCCCCAGTCCTTGTCTTTTGGCTTGTGTGTCCTGTTTTTCTCTGATCTGAGCTTTTTTTTTGCAGAATCCATCGCCTCTTGAACTTTCCCTTTTTTTGCCGTTTTTCACTGGGGCTTGATTGCTTCACCCCTTGTCTCCTGATCCTCCAGCACTTTTGGGGAAATCTGATTTTCCCTGCTTTTTATTCCTCCGGGGTTTTTAGTGGTAGTTTTTAGCTTTGCTTGGCACAGTACAGCGCTTTTCAGTCAGACAGAGTGGGGCACCAAGCCATTTTCCCTTTGGGAAATGTTGATTTTTGGCTTCCCTTCTTCCCCGTGCTGGTGCAGATGTCGTAATCATCAGGGCCCTAGGAGCTTTTTACAGCATAACTGCAACACCAGACCTTTTTTTTTTTCCAGGGAGCCCCCACTGGTCAATGGTCTCCAAGCCTTCTGTCCGCGCATCTGCTTGGTTTCTTTTGCTCTTTGTGTGTCTTCCGCGTAACATCATACCATCTTTCTTCCAGGCTCTTGACTGGTTTCTTCTGTGACTGTTGGAATGGCCTGGTTGGCAACAACTGAAACCACAGATTCGGCCACGTTTTTTTCCTTTCCACAGTTGAGAGACTCCACGTGATTTTCTTGGCTTGAACTTCATTCTGGATGAGGCAACTATGTCGTCCCCGCCTCTCCAGCACATGACTGTCTCGTCTTCTCTGGATGAAATCACGGTGGGACATCCATGAAGGCCTTGAGAGGAGGCATCAAGTATCCATCGCCAAGGGTCTGTTTGTCTCGCGTTGTTTTTTGCTTTTTCAATATGAAGTTCCATAGCCAGCACCGAACAGTATTGGGGAAAATTGCACAGCCCATTGCAATTGCCCACTTCCAAGGTTGATCCAATTCTGTTTTGTGTACTCCTTGTTAATAAACCGCATTGCGAAGCCATGAAGTACTTTCTTGAGCATGACGCGGATATTCTTTGGAACATGGTAGCATCTCAAGAGCCACTGTATCCAACGCCTGGGGCACAGATCCATATCTTTGCCAGATCCAAGCCACACTACGTCAGGTCCTCTCTTTTACATGTTTTTGCTTTTTGGATTGCGTCCATATCATTGTGCTGTTCTACACAGCCAGCCACGCCTGGGATGCCACCTTTCTGGACTGACACATCCAAGTACTTGTTTTCCATCAGGTACTTGGTCAGCCTTGCTGCCATGACAGAGAAGAAGATTTCCCTTCGACGTTCAGTAGTGATATTGGCCTGAACTGGCTGATGTCACTTGAGTTTTGCTCTTTGGGGATGTACACACCATCTGCCGTCATCCACTGGCCGCTGATCTTCTGGTTTCTCCAAGCCGATCGCAGCAGCCTGTGGAGCCACTCCAGCACCTTGGGACATTTCTTGTAAAGCTGGTAAGGTATTCCGTTTGGCCCTGGTGATGATTTGGCTCTGGCTTTGTCGACCACCTTCTTGATTTCCGCCAACGTTGGAGGCTTGCCATTGAACTGTTCCTCAGGGTTGGTTGGCCACACCAGACCTTGAATGTCGAGTGGTGCTTTGCTCTGTGAGTCAGAATATGTTTTCCTCAGATGCTGCTCAAGAACTCCTTTGTCCACACTTAGGGTCCCAGATTTTGGCTGCTCAAACAGTGTTCTGGCAAACTGGAAGGGTCTCTGAAGAAGCGCTCTTGTGTCTTCTTCTTTTTGCTCTTCCTCTTCCTCGCAGATTCCGCTTTGCTGAGGGCGCTGTGTTTTTCTTTCAGGTCTTCCCACAGTTTTTCCAAGCCTTGTTTTTCAGCTGCAGTGCGGTCTTCATTTGCTTCTTGAGGTTGTTCTTTTGGACTCTGATCTTGTCCATCTTTTCTTGGCGTCTGGATTTCTTTGGAGGTGTTTTCTCTTTGGTAGTTTTACTCCATAGCGTCTCTACATGTGGCATACACAATGTCCCCATATGTGGCTAGTTTGTGTTCCAGGGTGCTTTTCCCTATCAGTGCATCGAGTCTTTGGACGATTTTTGCATCCAGTTTCTCCCAATCTTCAGTTTCGTTTGCTCGTGGCAGGTTGAGTTTCAGGCGCCTGGCATCGAGGGCCTGTGCAAATTCCTCATCCGAACCAACAGCGTGGATGTCCTTGGCACTGTGGTTTAAATCCTGGCCTTGGTCTTCCGACGTCTTATCTGCTGATGCAGTGCGCTGCTGCTCATTCAGATGAGTCTTCACACATCCCATCTTTGTTCTGTGGATCTTCATGCCATGGGTGGTAGCGAAACGCTTTCCACAGACACATGATGTTCCATTTGGTCCATGTTCATAGTCCGTTTGGGATTTGCAGTCGTGATTGGTTGAGCACCGATGGAGTCATCATTCTCTCCCCCTTTCGGTGAATCCTGGGAGCATCTTTTTCCTTTTATTCTTAGTAGCCACATGTTTAAAGGCAAAGTGGGGAGCCAGCCCACAGAGCCCTTGGTTCTGGTCTTTCCCAGTGTCCTCCGATCTTTCCCGACGTCCTCCGGCCTATTCCCGGAAGTCAATGGTTTACCCATGCATCAGTAGAAAGAAACTCGTGGAGAGCGTGGCAGCAGAGAGTCCTCAGCAGAGAAGCCCCCTTCAAGCAAGTGTTTCGGCCCTTATCTCCTGACACTCTATGGGGTTGGGCCACACCCGGTTCATGACTCCGGATGTCCCTCTGCTGCCCCCCTTTTTTCCCCCCATCTTGGGACGAGCCATGGCTGGGATTCGAACCCATGACCCTCTGGACATGCTCATTTTCTACTTAATGACTCGCGCTTTAACCACTGAGCCACAGGGACACCTGATATTTGTAGGGAAATTAAGCCTTATGAAGTTCACTTTTGTTCCTCCTTGACCAGATCCAGCTTGAACACCTCTCTGCCGCTTCTGCCATTGCTTTCAGGGCTCTGTTTTTTTTCCCTTCCCTGCAACTGAGAGCTGTTTCATGAGGCTGTATGCAGACGTTCCTACAAACCCCCTAGCTCCAATTTCTGCAGTGAGGACTTTGACCTGATAGCCTTCTGCGTTAACATTAATGCTCCTATAACTGTACATGAAGTAAAAAAAAAGCCATTAGAGCCATTCCAATAAGGAAGTCATCAGTTGGTTTAGATGCAATATCTAATCAGATGCTAAAGAATTTACCTGAAAATCTTGTAGTTTTTCTTCATGCTCTGCTAAGTACTTGCTGGAATAGTAGCGACATGCCCAAAATAATGGAAACAGAAACAAGGAAAGTCTTCTCGTGATCCTAAAAAATTACAGACCTATAGCATTAACATCACACGTCTGTAAACTATCAGAAAGAATTGTTTTGAATAGACTAGCACTTTACTGTGAAAAAAAATGACATCATTCCTATTAATCAAGCTGGCTTTCGTAAAGGGAGATCTACTACAGAAATATTAGTGAAATTATCAACAAATATAAAGAAACAATTTGCAAGACGTAAATGTGTCCTGGCTACATTTTTTGACATAACCAAGGCTTACGATCAAGTGTGGGATTCACAGCTGTTAAACAAACTTAAAAATATTGGACTATCAGGAAATGTATACAATTATGTTAAGTGCTTTCTGAAAGATAGGGTAATACAAACAAGAGTAGGAAAAACATATTCCCAGTAGAACTTTGTCGATGGGAATCCCCAAGGGTCAGTGCTAGCTCCGCTTCTTTTCTCATTGCTATTGTATGATTTGCCAAATAAGTTATCTAAAAAGGTAGTTCTCGTTCAATATGCAGACGACATTTGTATGTGGATGGAAGTAACTCTTAAAAAGAAAACTCCACAGCGTGATATAATTTCATCAGAAAGATCTATCAAGACGAACTAAATAAGATGGCGGAATACATGAATTAAACTTATCTATTGAAAAAACAAGTATAATTCTTTTCAATAGAGGTAATAATCCAGAAAAACTGCCTGTTTTTACATTGGGCAAAAACACCTCTTAAATATGTGACAGAAGTTAAATACCTAGGAGTCCATTTTACATCTAAACTATCATGGAACGCTCATATTGAATACTTATTAACGAAGGCCAGGAAAATATTAAATTTCCTTAAAATTGTCTCTAAAGAAAAATGGGGACAGAGTTCATCTACATTGATAACTCTATGTAAATCTTTAATGAGGTCGAAAATAACATATACCCAAGAAGTAATCTTTAGCGCTCCCAAATACCTATTGAAAAAGCTTGAAAGTATTGAATGCAAGGCATTGAAATTAGCACTTGGCCTTCCGGTGCATGCATCATCTTCTCGTACATATTATGAAGCGCAGATGCTTCCCTTAGATGAATACAGAGAGTTAGCGTGTTGTAAATTTGTTATCAAGAGTACAACTAATAAAACGCACATTAGATCTGAAATAAAAATGAGGTCATGTATTGATTTTCCTAAAAGAGCCAAATCTATAGCTTCTCAAAAAACACTGGCAACGTACACGTCAAAAAGTATTACTGATTCCGGAGTTTCAATCGATAACGATGCTCTATCCATTAGACCGTTATTTTCTCCTATACCACCATGGGAGCTTAATAAAGCACATTTTGATATTGAACATACCAATATGAAAAAAGATGACAACATAAATATGTTAGCAAGCTATATCAAATGCCATGTTGAAAAGAACTATTCAAATTATTTGAAAATATACACAGACGGTTCGTGCATTGATAAACAAGCAGGTTGTGCATTCTTAATACCAGACTTAAGAGTAGAGAAATCATTTTATATCGGAATTAACAAATCGATATTTACAGCAGAATTAACAGCGATACTCCTGGCTTTAAATTACCTTGTAAACTTTCCAAAAACATTTCAAAATGGAGTGACTGAAGGCGGCGAACGAAGCAAGATCAGGAATAGAGTTTTAGAACTTACCGCCAATGACATTGACAAACAAAGCACAAGACAAGACACGATGCATTTCAACCACTTGGGTCTTCATCAGGCGAAAAAACAAATCACATTTAACATGTGGGACAGTACAAACTACGAAAAACAAAAAAAGAAAAAAAAAAAAAAAAAAAAAAAAAAAAAAAGGGGAATGAAAAATGACTTTTCATTCCCCTTTTTTGTTTTTTGTTTTTCTTTTTGTTTTTCGTAGTTTGTACTGTCCCACATGTTAAATGTGATTTATTTTTTCGCCTGATGAAAGACCCAAGTGGTTGAAATGCATCGTGTCTTGTCTTGT
>JAFLJL010014940.1:35000-52425 GCA_018398815.1 Conus ventricosus | reverse complement strand
TGTTATTCGTTTCCAGTGGGTGTCTGATTAGTTGTTATTTCTGATGTTTCTCAGTGGTTTGATTGGTTATTTCTGTGTTTTCGTGGTGTCTGATTGGTTATTTTGATGTTTTCAGTGGTTGTCTGATGGTTATTTCTGATGTTTTCAGTGGCAATCTAATTAATTGTTATCTCTGATTTCTTTCTTTCTTTCTGCGTACGCAGGCTGATACTCCTGCGGACACTCCCTGTATAGCCAGGCAGTGGAGTTTTGTGTGTATGACCCTTTTTTTATCCGCCATTAAGGCAGCCATACTCCATCTTCGGGGAAGTTATCTCTGATGTTTCTCACTGGCAATCTAATTAGTTGTTATTTCAAAAGTTCGTCAGTGGGTGTCTGATTAGTAGTTATTTCAACTGTTTTTCAGTGGCGGTGTGATCATATGTTTTTTCTAATGTTCCTCAGTTGCTGTCTGATGAGTTCTTTCCTCGGTGACGTTCTAAATAGGTGTTATTTCCAATGCTCCTCAACGACTTTATGATTAGATGTTATTTCCAATGCTCCTCAACGACTTTATGATTAGATGTTATTTCCAATGCTCCTCAACGACTTTATGATTAGATGTTATTTCCAATGCTCCTCAACGACTTTATGATTAGATGTTATTTCCAATGCTCCTCAACGACTTTATGATTAGATGTTTTTTTCCAATGCTCCTCAACGACTTTATGATTAGATGTTATTTCCAATGCTCCTCAACGACTTTATGATTAGATGTTATTTCCAATGCTCCTCAACGACTTTATGATTAGATGTTATTTCCAATGCTCCTCAACGACTTTATGATTAGATGTTATTTTCCAATGCTCCTCAACGACTTTATGATTAGATGTTATTTCCAATGCTCCTCAACGACTTTATGATTAGATGTTATTTCCAATGCTCCTCAACGACTTTATGATTAGATGTTATTTCCAATGCTCTTCAACGACTTTGATTAGATGTTATTTCCAATGCTCTTCAACGACTTTATGATTAGATGTTATTTCCAATGCTCCTCAACGACTTTATGATTAGATGTTATTTCCAATGCTCCTCAACGACTTTATGATTAGATGTTATTTCCAATGCTCCTCAAGGACTTTATGATTAGATGTTATTTCCAATGCTTCTCAAGGACTTTCTGATTAGATGTTATTTCTAGTGCTCTTCAGTTATTTTCTGATTAGATATTATTTCTTCAGTTATTTTCTGATTAGATGTATTTTTATGATGCTCCTCAGTGACTTTCTGAAAAGTGGTTATTTCCAATGTTCCTCTGTCAAGTTATGATTATATTGTGTTGCTTTGCACGGGGTTGGTGTGTCATGTATACTGTGAATTATATTATATTGTGTTGCTTTGCACGGGGTTGTTGTGTCATGTAGAGAACAGGGAAAGGCGACTCTAAGCCACTTTCAACCTCAACCAGTTTTTGGGCGAAAGTGGCCTAGAATCAGCATATTACTGTTCTCTGACAAGTAAGACTTCAATAACCAAAAAATAACGATTATCTACAAACAAACATACTGTGTAGGGTTATCCGTTTTTAATACTAATTTACTAAACTTTTCAGATTTCAGTTTTTGTTTAATCCTGTGTTTTTCTGGTCATTTTCAATAACATCATTTTCGCGCAAACATTCTTCAAATGAGTCTCTGTCTTTCATGTGAAATAACACTACAGTCTTTAACTGTTCTCTAAAGTCTTTAAAACCGAGTTATATTTCTGGCATAAAATCCACACACTTATCCCAGCATGTCTTCCGCTGAAAGCTAGTTTCGACAAAGTGTTTCTCTTTTTAACTATGTCTCTTTCTGCCGAACAGTCATCTATAATATAATAGTGTCTGCGTTCCTTCAAACAGTCTATAAAACTGTTCTAAACACTCACTCAGTTTATTGCTAGGATCAACTAAATATATGTCATCATCTGTCCATATAAACCTCTATTATGATATGCTTTGTTCCATTTAAGTGTTGGACAGAAAACCACAATATGATTAAAATTATAACGATAAACTGTTTGTAACAGGTCGAGGATAAATATTGTTTTTCCACAACCAGTCTGCCCACAAATCAATGAGCAATGAGGAGTTTTTGTCATAAAGTTTAACTGCTCCCTAGTTTTATAACAGAATTTAATCTAATCCAGTTATTGTTTTTATCATACTCTCTGTTAAAACTTGTTCAGTATAATAAAATCCTATAAGATCTAAATGTGTAAGATTAATCCAATTCAGTTCTGTAAGATTGTTTCTATTTAGACTAATATTGATTTTGTTGCTTGTTGTTATGACCTTAAAAATCCTCACCATTGTGAAGAATGACGACGGTAACTTTAAGTTTTTCAACGTCTAAGTTTTGCCAGCTAATTAAAAATTCCTTTTAGAAGGACGTCACTAATGCCCACAACCCCATCCCTCTTTACATCTTTTAAGACAGAAATTTCAAATATTATTGTGAACGTGTCTCCTAATTTCATTTGCGGAATGAACTGTAATTTTGTAGAAGCATCTTTCAAAACTGATTCTCTTCTGTGGAGGATGTACTGTTTATTCCCATACGGCTTTATTTCAATCTCTTTCTGACTATTGTCCTCTGGCATAAGACTTACATGTAAAGGGCCAGAGTTGAATGCTTTTCTGAAACTTTTTTGACGGCTAAAATATGTAAATGGGCTTATGAATTCAAATTTTATTTCCCATTCTAAATATGGTTCTAAGTGCCATTTGAGGTCAGGTTTTCGAACTATTTTATATTCATACTGGCCAACATTATTTGCTTCTAGATTGCGCAGTTGTTCTAGTTTAGGAAACTTTTTACTGTCGCCAACCTCTTTGCGTTTATAATCACCATCTTTAGTGTACTCAAAACCATACAAAGCGCCTATCTCACCGTTCTGTTCAAAGTCCGCAACGTCTGCAAGGTCTTTTAATTCTAAAGTTATACACCTTACAGGCGCTAATGTAACTCCTGGTTCTTCTGGCCCGCGCGACATTTTTTAGAACAACTTATTATTTTATTTCCAAAACAATGTGTAGGTTATCACATTTCACAACTTTCCCCGCTTTGTCTGCAATTTTTATATTAAATGATCCCAACCCTCCCACAAACTAATCTTTTAAACTGTAAATTAGGGAATTGTATAATTTCATAATCGCAATATGCAGCTTTCCCCGCCGGTAAAGCTCTTAAAACATTTGAGGGCCTTCCATCATATAAGTTTTCATTCAGTGCTCAGCTCATCCAAATGAACATAAAGTAATGAATATAATGCAAGATCGAGCGGATTTTCCCCCTTAAAAGTAGTTTTGTTTGGCGCAACAACAAATCTTTTAGTGACCTGAGTGTCAACTTTAAAGCCAAACATTTTAGCAGCTCTTTATCAAATAAGAAATTCTGCTTTTTTCATTCGAATTTAATATTTTTTTAAAATTTGCAATGTTAAGTTTGAGGGGGTTAATCCCGAATTTCCCTCATTGCTTCTTTTAGTGAGAAAAAACCCGTAAAAACCATCATTATGTTAACGGGTTAAACTTTGGGGCCCCACAACTTTTGTAACTTATTTTTCCCCTTGGTTTGCTTATATTAAACCCTTGGGAACTTTGAAAAAATATTTCATGGAGCGCGACCTTTTTGGCCCGCAATTTTTATTAATAGATGTTCAAAAAAACGAAGGAGGGTTCTTAAATTTTTTAAATTGTTAAAAATTTTTTTTTGAACGAAAAAAAAAATTGGAGTGCATTCAAATATCTGATGCAAAATATTCTTTTGGGGGCCGCACCCCAATTTAAAAATATACAACTGAAACTTTTGGGCCTTTGCTTTTCCCCCAAACGCCTCTTTTCATAAAAAGGTGAGAACTCCTTTTGAAGACCCCATAAAAAACCCCCCTTTTTTAAAACGAGCAAAACCCAAAAGCGGGGGGTTTGGGTAAACCGGGTTGCATTTTAAATCAAAACCATTTAAAAATTTGGGCTGGGGTTTTTGGTGCTCAACGGGGTGTGGATTTGTCGTATGCGGGCTTTTAAAAATCTCCTGACCCTTTTGGGTTTGAGGTCAGTGTATAGATTTCTTTTTTAAATTAACCCCTTCAACGAAATTTTGACTGAATTTGCAAGCCCCCATTCCCAAATGACAAATTTTTAAAAATCCATTCAGCAACAAAAAATAACATGAAGGCTTTTGAAAGGTTTCTGTAAGGGAATTCATTTTAACATAAAGACAGACTTTAGACAAAATTTGGGATCTTGATCAGGCCCCTGGGCCCCCCCCTTAAATTTTCGGGGCACGAAACAAAAAGAAAATTAAAAGTCTTAAAACCCTCCTTTCAAAATTGTTCACCCTGGCCCCATAGAGCAAAAGAGAAAAAAACACCCTGGAAACTTTTATCTTAGCCCACTTCAAGGGCCTAACTAGAGGGGGAAATTAGAACAAAAAAACGATTTCTATTCGTATTTTCTTTTTGGTTGTTTGTTTGGGTCCCCAACCCACAGGCAAAAAAAGCATAACGATCCTTTACGGCTTTAAACGCGCAAAAACAATACTTAGAAAAAATTTTAGAGGACGCCATTAATTTACAGTTGATTTACCTTTAAGAATTAAAAGGGGTTACCAACATTTTTACAATAGCAAGATCAAAAGTGATTTTTGTTTTTGGGCACGGGTTTTTTAATTGGGGCCCCTTTCTCCCTTTCAAAACTTCCAGTGGGTACAATAAAAAAACTATAATAATGAAATTCTTATAGAAGGCAATAAAACAAAAGGGTTTGGGGGAAAAACGACTTTTAAATTCTGGGGCCAGTAATTTTTAAAACCAATAAAAACCCCCAAAAGTTTAAAGTCATCAAAACCCCAAGGGTCCACCCCCCAAAGTAAATTAAAGGGCTCACCCAAAGCCCGGGGATCTGTTCGCGATGCCCCATAAATATGAAAAAACAGCGCTTTTTTCTTGGTTTAAAAGGCCTAGGATTACTTGGTCTTTTTATCTTACTAAATAAAAACCAACTTTTAGGAAAATTTTAATGCCCATAATTTCCTGGGCCCTTTAAACCCAAACTATTTTGTTTTGCATTTAGACAAAGCCAGCTGAAAATACCCCCCCCAAAATTCCTGGAAAAAGGGGTCCAGGGGCCCTTTTACCAGCAAATTTTTTTTTAATAAAATTGAAAGAGATCAAGCTTTTTTTTTACCCATGATTTATCGGGCCCGGAGGCTTTTGGTGGTGGAGGCCTAAAATTTTTGACCACCGCCGCCGGTTAATGGGCCAACCCCATGTACTTATTGCAAATCCTAAGGCTGTTAAAAAAACCTTACTAATTAATTTCCTTGCTCTCAAAACAGTGTTCGGATTGTTCTGCTAGCTTTTGGTCTTCATAAAAAATTTTTTCCGATAGTTTTCTTTATTCTATTCCTTGAGTTCGAAATTTGGCTGGGTTTTAGTAGTTACGCTTCTACCCCTTGCTGATTTTCTCTTTTTTCAAGATCTTTGGGTTTTTTTGGGTTTAAATTTTTTCCCTTTAAATATCGGGCCCAAAAGTTGGGGGGTCATCACCTCAACGAGTTTTTTTTTTTCTCTTTTTATATCCCCAATCAGTTCACCTAGTTTTGCTAAATTGTTTTTTTAAATTTCCCGCCTCTGATGTTTCCCTTAAAAAACATGATCAAGGGCCTTTTATTTCTCGCTTTGGGAAAGGGGGGAAGAAATTTGTGTTTGTCTTTAAGGGCTGTTTCTTCTAAAAAAAACGGGTTTTGCTTTATTTTTATTTATTAATTGGGCCCTGCTGATTGATTTAATTCTTTAAGTTTCCATTTTTTTCTTTTGGGTTTTATCTGTGGGGAGTTCTTCAGTGTGTTTTGAATTTTAGCAACTGCACCCCCCAAAAAATTTTTTAAATTTTGGTCTACAATCCCAAGGCGATTTTGTACGCTCGCAGGGAGTCTATTTTTTAATTAAACCCCCGGGCAAAAAACTTTGAGGGGTCTTTTTTAGTTGTAAGCTGAACAAGTTCTCCTCGATCGTTTTTCACAAAAAAATTGATCATCTTTTAAATTAAAAATAAATTTGGGGTCTATAAATTCGGGGGGTTTCTTGACCTAAATTTTGGGGTAAAATTTGTTTTAAAACCTTATTTTCTAAAAAATTCATGCCGCATTGAGCGCATTGAGCGTTCTTTTGTCAAAGGGATCATTTCACTCATTCTTTCTCCAGACAAAAAAATCATAATCTTCTTTGCCTTCAATTCCTGCCATGTTTTTTTAAAAAAAATTTAAATTTTTATTTTGCTTTAAAAAAATTTCCACAACAAAAGGGTCGATTCTAACCCGCATAGAAGTCTGAAAGAGCCCCATGGCGTGAAGGGAAAAAAAACGGAATATTTTTTGTTCCAAATTTTAAACCCTTACTATTGATGCGGATCAAAAATTTTTACTGTCAAAATTTTCCCGGGCCAAAGGGGAGGAAAGAATTGATTTTGCCAGGCTCTGCGCGTTTACTTTCAAAAAAAGAACTCGAATTTAACAACAACCCCAAAAAACAGTTGTCCAGAATCTGGGGGACGGGCAATCGTTAAGTAAATTTCAATTTAAAAAATTTTTGGGGCAAAAATTTTTTCTTTTAAAAATGGGAGACATATTTTTAAAAACCCATTCTGATCAGGGTAACCGGGGGGAAAGGGGAAAATCTTGCGTTTCAGGAAACGGGGAATGAAGAAGCACCCAAAAAATTTGAATGGGCTGGAAAATTTGCCTCAGGTGCTAAAAGCAGCAAAAAGGCTTTAGCGTAAGTTATGCGTATGGAAATTTGCTTTTTCCATTCCCTTTGTTTTGGTTGTTTTAAAAACGCATGCGCCATAAATTTTAAGGAGGGTTAAAAGACAGATTGTCATATGAAAATAACTTTTAATTTAAAAAAAAAACGTGTTATCAAAATCATTAAAACACCGAAGCAAAGTAAAAGCATTTCTGACACCCCGTTTTGATTTGACGTTTGGGTTTGCAACTCTAATTTTTTCAAGGCTGATTGAGCACCAAAAGAGTCACAAAATTTTTTTAAATATTACGGGAAAAGTGATTCCTCATACAACAATCCCAGAAGCAGGGCAAGGAAAATTAAAAGGAATTTTTTGTTTTAGTGTCGCCGCAAGAAACGTTTTAAAAGGGATTTTAATTTCGTTGAAGATGAAAACCGTTTTTAAAAAAGCAAGTGAAAAATTTTTTAAATTCCCAAAAAAACGAAAAAATGCAATGTTCAATTTAGGGTAGTCCTAACCAAAAACTACGTAGCGGGGTTAAACCCTTTTCACATTTTGATAAAAAAGAAAAAATTTTTTGGAGGCGGGGGGTGAAAAAATCCAACAGTTGACCCTTTCGTTCCCCAAAGATTACATCTTCACAATGTTAGGCTTGTTTATTATTTAAAACAAAATACTTTTTTTTGGTTTTACCCAAGGTCAACGGAGGGGTAATCAGTTCATGGAAGGGGGAGAACTGTGGAGACTTTAATTAAAAATTCAAAATTTTTAAAGAAGAAAATCCATAAACCCCTTAAAGTACATTTGTTTTTTAAAATTTTGATGCGCAGCGGGGTTAATTTTAAATTTTAAAAAGATTAAAAGATGTACAAACAAAATTTTTTTTTCATTTTATAAAAAACATTTTGTTCACGTTTTTTTCCAAAAGTACCTCAGCGCCAGAGTTTTCTAAACCCAAGGGATTTGTAGAAACCCCCGACAAAAAACCTTTTAAATTTAAAAAACAATTAAAACAAAAAGCCCCCCCAAATAAATAAGCAAGACCTTTCAAAAAAAACAGCCAAAAACCAAAAGAAGGGATTTTGCTGCCTTTAAAGCTGTTACATTGTTAAAACTGGGGCATCGACTATAAGCGCTCTATCCAGGGGAAAAAGGTGTTGGTCTTTTTGCAACGGGGGATTGGCGCACCCCCAGCTTTTCCTCTAGGAGGTTTTTTTAGGGTCTCGGTCTGTGTTCTTAGCTGTAAGTGCGGGTGGCAAAAAAATTAAAAACAAAAATCCAAAAGCACACCGCTATGGTTTAAACTAATAAAAGGCTAAACTTAGGGTCGTTTTAAAATGACAATAATAAAGCCCCTAGTTTTACCCCAAAAATCACGGATGAAAAATTAATCGTTTAAAAGGCCGATTTTTTTTTACTACAAAAGACAAAATTTGATCTTCAAAGGGAAAGGGGAGGAAAAACTTTTTTCCAAAAGCCAACGCCCCAGCAGATTAAAAAAAGGGAAAGCTTTAAAAAAAATAAAAAGAAAACATTAAAATCTTTCTAAAAAAGCTACATTAACAAAACCAAAAGGGGTTTTTTTACTTTAGTTTAAAGAGTCCAAGCGCAAAAAAACCCCTCGATATTGATTCTGAAATTTAAACCGTTTTTTTTTTTTTAATTTAAATAAATATGTTGGCTTTTGAAAAAAAAAGACAGCATGGGGAAAAAAAATTTGAAGGGCAAAGACGAATTTTGAAGGAATGCTAGGGGAGAGAGCGTTTATCAAAGCACTGAAAAGATATTGATTTAGGGAATCATTTACCCAACAAACGTACAGGCAAGTGTTGCTCTGCTATTTTTCAAGTTCCCCGGAAAATAACAATAGGGAAACCCAGTTTAAAATAAAGTTTGCTTTTTTAAAAAAACATAAAAAAAATAAATGAAAAAAAATCAGAACTGGGTCCCCGACTAAAAAAAACCCCGAAAATAATTTTTTCATCTAATGACTTAACACCCGGTTGGGCAACCCAACTGCTTACACAGTTTGGGGCGCTGCCGCTGGAAAAAAGCTAAAAAGAGAGGCCGGTTTGGGCAGAGGGCGAAAATCTTAGAGATTAGATTTAAAAAAGGGAAAATATGCAGATTGTAGGCAAGGGTTACCTTCCGCTACTCCGGGGGGGTTGGTTTTAAAGAGAGAAGTTTTTTAAAAATTTAAAAATTCAGATGCAAAAAGTTTCATGTGGGGTGTTCTTTCCCAAGGCCCCGCTCCAAAGTCCGCGAACCCCGCAGAGGAGGGGTAAAATAACGGGAATACACCAAAAATCCCTTTAAATTCAATGGGAAAATCCTTTCCCGTTTAGTGGAGACCAAATTTATCAGTTTGAAGAACAAAAAAACCCCCAAAAAGTTAATGTATACACATGGGATGAGGGGGGGAAAAAAAAATTTTTTTCCAAATTTAAAATGTCCCAAGGGAACAGTCCAACAATAGGCGAACCAGCCAAAAGTCATGTGGACTTATCCTAATGTTTTCGCCAGCAGGGTGCCCCATTACACATTGATACGCACAATGAGCAGATTATTAGCGCATACTTCAAAACATGAACATAAACAAGAATTCTGTAGAAAATGTTTAACAAAAAATTCCAACCGCTAAAGGGCGCGCTTGAACATATAAAACATTGTAAAATTCTGTAGACGTAAGACGAACTAACTACGCCCCCCCAGGATCTAAAGTTAGTTTTAAGACTGGAAACGGCTGCAAAATTTCTCCATACGTAGTTTACGCAGACTTCGAGTCGCTTATTGTTCTTATGAAGGGCCAGCACCACAAAAACTTCAAAAAAACAGTCTTAATGAGTAATCATCAGATTTGTTCATTTGCCTTCTTATTGTTAGGTCGGATGGCGTTTATTCAGAGCCAGAATTATATAGGGACCAGATTTCTGCAGAAACCCTTCTTAGAACGCTGCAGAAAGTGCGTAATGACTGTTCTAATAATCTAAACTTATCTGAAATCATAATGGCGCTGAAGACCAACAACAGTATGACTCAGCCACGCATTGTTGGATTTGCGGTTTAGGCTAACGCCCCAAGAGTGTAAACCCCACAGTAAGAGACCATGATCACATTAGTGGAAAGTTTTTGGGAGCAGCGCACAGTAAATGCAAACTTCAACTAAAGTTTGATCCTAAGACATGGAAGCTGCCTGTATTCTTTTTTAACTTGCGAGGTTATGACTCTCACCTTATAATGCAAGCAGTAACCAGCGCCTTCAGGGTAGCATGCATTGCACAGTCATCAGAAAAAATACATGTGTTTCACTTTAAATAACAGGGCTTTCTACGACTCTATGCAACACATGATGGGCTCATTGAGGCACTGGCTATGTCCTTAAAGTCCTGCCCATAACGGAAAATATTTTGACTCAAATCTTGTTAGAAAGGGTTTTTTACCCTTATGAATACTTTAACAGTTGGGAAAGGTTTGCGAAGATACACTTCCGCCTAAAGGCGCGTTCTTTCCTAGTCTTAGAGGAAAGGACATCAGTGATTCAGATTACCAGCATGTCAAGATGCGTGGCAGAAGTTAGAGTGTAAACGATGGGAGACTATCATGATTCATACTTGATGGCCGATGATGTTTGTTGGCGGACGTCTTTGAAAATTATAGAAAGACCTGCATGAAACATTACAGTTTGGATCCCGCGCATTACATTTCTGCGCCTGGGATGAGCTGGGACGCTTTCTTAAAGTTTACTGGAGTACAAATTGATTTATTGTCTGACCTACCAATGATTCAGATGATTGAAAACGGATTGCGTGGAGGAATTAGTATGGCGTCGCATCATTACTGTAAAGCAAACAACAAATACTTGGACGACTATGATCCAAGTAAAAGGTTAACTATCTCATGTATTTAGACGCAAACAATCTGTATGGTTGGGCAATGGCGCAATCACTTCCATTACGCAACTTTAAAATGTACACAGGCGGCGATCCGAATAATATTCAAAAGGCATTAAAGTGGTTGAACAGTTTAACGCCTGATCAGCAGCGTGGATACATTCTAGAAGTTGACTTAGAATATCCTCATGAACTCCATGACCTGCATAATGACTATCCATTAGCAGCAGAAAGTCTAAAGATGGATCCAAGAGAGCCGCCTAAACTTGTGCCTAATCTTCGAGGCAAAAAAAAATTATGTCTGCCATTACAGACTTCTACAATTTTATTTAAGACACGGTTTGAAGTTAACAGCTGTTCATCGCATAATTGCTTTTGATCAAGAACAGTTCATGAAACCATACATCATGAAGAACACTGATCTCAGAACTAAATCCACAGATGCTTCGGAAAAAGACTTTTTCAAGCTGATGAACAACAGCTGTTTCGGAAAGACTATGGAGAATCCGCACAAGCGTAAGATGTCAGATTAGTCACCAGAGAAAACGAAGCAATTAAGCTGACTTCAAAACCAAATTATCAGGACTTTAGAAGATTTCATGATCAGCTTTTTGGCATAATGATGAAAAAAAGAAAGTTAAATTAGACAAGCCCGTTTTTATTGGGTTTACTGTTTTAGAATTATCAAAGCTTTTGATGTTAGAATTTCTTTATGACTACTTTAAACCCTTGTATCCAGAGTCCAGAGTACTTTACACAGATACAGACAGTTTTGTTATAGATATCCCTACTGAAGACATCTATAAAGACATGGAAATGGAAGTAGCTAAAGGACATGCGGGATGGTATGACACGTCGATTACCCTAAAGATTCACCTTTGCATTCAATTACTAACAAGAAGGTTTTAGGAAAGATGAAGGATGAATTATCTGGAAAGGTGATCAAGGAGTATGTGGGGTTAAGGTAAAAAAATGTACAGTATTTCGAGCAGGAGAAAATCATTAAGAAAGCAAAAGGAATATCTCGCAGTGTTGTGCAGTCAAACATATCACATGACAACTACAAGAAGCATTGTTGGCAATAGACTTTTCATCAGACAACGTAAAACTGCGATCTAATCTACATGAGATCAACACAACTGTTGTAACAAAGAAGTCGTTAGATAGAACAAAACACAAAACGAGTATTTGTTAATCCAGAGTTTTCATATGCAATCGGGCATTGGAGGACCGTAAATTAATTAAAGCGGAACTGTGTCTGGCGGGATTATCTGCAGTTCTTCCTTCACAAAAGATCTTTGAGGAGCTGGTTGTTTTGTTGTGTCAGTTTCTCGTAAATAATACACGGGCGGATTCATTTTTACAATTCTTTTTATTTCATATGGATCAACACTCCAAACTGGATCTGTTGCCCTGATGCGAGTGTCCCCTTCTGCTTCCCCCGGTAAATAAAGGTACCTTACTTTCAAACCAAATGGTAATAGTTTGCCGGATGAAGTCTCTCCTTCAACACATTTATTGTTTTTATCTTTTTGATTGCTTGTACTGGTTTTAGCCCTTTAAATTCTTCATTATTCATTGCGCGCAAAACTGACGGGCAGTCTTCTAACCCATTCTGTGTTGCGAGAATTGTCAATAAGCTCTCTGTGATACTGGTAAGAAAAAAGTCTTTCGGCTAACTGTTTGTTAAAGTTTTCGACTAAAGCCTGTGATCTGTGAACTCCCGGAATGCCTCTTTAATGGTAACTCTATGTTTTAACAATAATTGATTCACTTGGCCTTTAAATTCTTTTCCAATCATCGACTTGAATCATGCGAGGATAAGTTAAAAGGGCCTCGTTGATATATCAGCTGTATGGCAACAGCAACAGCAGAAGCACTCTTTTGTGTTAATGGTTCTGCATCTTTGTATCTTGAAGCTATGTCAATGACTGTGAGTGCGTACTTAATCTTTTTCGTCTAATCCTATCAGAGGGTAAATATAGAAGATCCATTTGATGGGTGTCGTTTGGAGTTGTATTAACAAAGTGTGGTCTCTGTATTCGTCTAGGGGCAGGTAAATAAATTTGCCAATCGCTTGCTTAGATAACCATTCCTTTGCTGTTTGTTCACTAACACCCGCTGCTTGGCTTAGCTTTTTAATTGCTGTGATTCCCTTCCAATATCCTTTTGGCGAATAATAGATTTTGTTCATTTTTTATTCAGCCAATATTATGCGCAACAAAATACACAACGGTCATGCCAAAGACAATAAACACGATTTCTTGCATCTTTTGTTTTTCTGATGGTTGATAAAAGTCACTGAATTTTGGTGGGGGCAATGTTTCGATTGGTTTGCCTGTTACAAGATAATATTCTTTTATTGCTTGATCAACATTTTTAAATGTGTAAGCTGCATGCCCCTGTCTTTTCAGTGTGTCATTAATAAAATCTAACTGCTCAAGTCTCTGCCTTTCATAGGCGTCTTGTGCAGCTGCTAGTTCCTCCATAGCTTTGTTATGTCTTTTTCTCTCGCCGTCATTCCCCAGTTTACTAAATGCGAAATTACTTCCGCTAAAAGCAAGCGCATTCACCACAGCGCCGCCTATCATTATTGCGAGTGAAGCCATTTTTTATAAATGTATTTTTTTTCTTACATATTTATATTGTCTGGAAATTATTCCTTGCTTGACTAGAAAATCTTTCGTAGCAAACGAAGCTGCAATGATAGCAATCAGCTTTGCTGAATCTCAAAGTCTAGTTTGCCAAGATCTGCTGGTTTAATTCTTAACAGGCTTTTACCAGCATTGAGTATCCTACACTTAGTCCTCCAATAACAGCAGAATGGTATACAAGGTTGGTAACAGTTTTTTCGGTGCTCATTTTTATAAAATAAAATAATTATAATTATTAAAAAACATGAACAGTGATGATCTCCTACAGCTACAAGGCGGCCTAAACCTTCCCGAACTTATGAATGACCAAGTTGATGACCAAGCTATTATGCCCAAAAAGGAGAGGCTGTATTCTTTGGCAGCATGTGGGAAAAACAAAACAGTTCCTCGGAACTGAATTCAGCATTGAACAGATTCAACAGATGCCGCCGCAAGACATTTTAAAGTATCATAACAGGTATGAAGCGCAGCTGGGTCTAGAATGGTGAAAAGTGTGGGGCAAACGGTTCTTAGTTTGTACACTAAACTAGTCAGTAGATTTGCTCCCATTGATTCTGAACAAGATCTTACGTATGATTTAACGCAAGATCCAGTTTTAACAAAGTCATTAGAGTCTCTAGGGTGTGATCTGTATTACAGATTTGGAACATTGTTATCGCCATTAATCATGGGATTAATAACTTTTAATCATATAGATTTTGTTTCCCTTCAAAATGAACGAGCTGGAAAATCAGCAGAATCAGAAAACATTGAATCAGGTGGAGAAAGTAACCAAGCCAGAAAATCAGCAGAAAACACTGAATCAGGTGGGGACATTAAAAATCCTGGGCGTGTTGAAGCAGGAAAAAAATTAGCAGAGTGGAACAGACAAAAAAAATTAATGTTACAGAATATAACTCATAATGAAAACATAACACCGCCAACGCCAGAAACAAGTTGATTCAATGCCGGCTATAAAAACTTCATGTGATTCAAGGGCGCCAAAGTCTTCATGGAATATTGAACTTAAAACTGCTGCCATTTTTGGCGCCATTGCTGCTGTTGGGGGCAGTTATTACGGTTATAAAATATATAAAGAATGGCAGCAGAAACAAAAGCAACCAAAAAAATCTGAACCGTTAAATACAGAGAAAGACAACAGCACGCCAAAACCGCCAATAACAAAGCATCATTTTGATCCATTTATTAATGCAATAATATTTTAAGAACTTAATTTTAAATTTTTTAATAAAAATAGATCATGGCGTATTATAAATGATAAAGTCAATAAATAAAGACATGGAGTCTATAAAAGACATTTCCATAGACCAGAATTGTAATCAATGCGGTTGCTTAGGATGTAAGAATTTCATTAAGATCTATGCAGAGAATGCTGAGCAGACATTCTCAACGATGACGCGTTTTTTGAGGCGTGTGTGTACTATATTAGACATCTGCTATTTAAGATAAAAAATAGATTGTATTTTTTGATAATTATAAGATAACTTGAATACAAACTTGGTTGTACTTAAAGGATGACTTAATCAAGAACTTATCAAGAACTTGATCAAGAACTTATTAAGAACTTGATCAAGAACTTATTAAGAACCTGGGGCGACTTAATTAAAAACTTAGAAGTAACTTAAGTAAGAACTTGTGGATAACTTAAGGATGACTTAAAGACAACTTGAGTAAGAACTTACTTTGGGGTAACTTAAGTTAAAAACTTAGAAGGAACTTGAGTGTGTGCATGCGTGGGGGGGGGTGGGAGGGTGGGGTGGAGTGGGGTAGGGGGGTGTGCATGCGTGGGGTAGGACAAAACAAACAACAAACAACAAACACACAATAAACAGTCCAGGGGTGGGGTGGAGGGACGTGCGTGCGTGGGGTAGGCCAAAACACACAAACACCAACAAACAAACAAGAAGTGGAACTACCAGGCTGTGTCCCGCGCGCAACCTCAATCAACCCCAAGTGATCACATAGGGTCGTTTGGCCTAGTTTGCCGCTGAGCTTTGCTGGTGCTGCCGCGCTTTGTAGTCAAGCGATCACATAGGGTCGTTTGACCTAGTTTGCCACCGAGCTTTGCAGGTGCTGACGTCATTGGCGGCAAGCGATCACATAGGGTTGTTTGGCCTAGTTTGCTCTGCTCCTCTTTTCTCAACCAGGCTTGCAACTGGCTTTGGCAGAGTTACAGCAATTATGCTGTAGCGAGCTTTTATGGCGGCTCTAATCGCCAGTAGTAGTACATCCGTCATTGTATATTTGGAGCATTTATATGAAGATAGTGCTGGCCACACACTACTCCTCTCCATACTGGTAGATGTACTAAGGTCTGCCTAGCCCTATCTAGTTTTGCCAGAACCCCGAAAATCGCCATCCAGTTGCATAAGTTTAATAATGGTTTGGCGTTTGCTACACAGTTCATTTATACTGATTCCTAGCTTGTGGAATTTAGGATAGTTATAAAAACACACAGAAAGTTGAATGAGTTTCCTAGCATACGAATCAGACATGTTCACCTGCGTCTTAAGAAATAAACGCCATGTTTGATGCGTTTTTTGTTTTTTAAACATGACTTGGGCTGTCTCAAGCCAACGCCCAACAATCAACGCGTGATGGATTGTTTTGCTTTGGCCGGCTTTCAACAATGCAGCGCCATTTATTAAATAAGGAACCATCTCATCGATAGTCAAACACATATTGAAACTGGCTATATTTTGTTCAGCAATATTGCCTTCAACGTTTTCATTTCCTTGAACCAACAAACCTTTAAGATAGTCGTCCATTTCCAAAGCAGTCGGTTCCCTTTTTTCTTTTTCTGTTCCTTCTAGGAAAGCAATACTTCTTTTCGGTTTCGGCGGTAACGAACATGCTTCACCCCGTTCTTTTTTCAACAAATACTCTGACATGCAAGTATGGTAAAACTTGTGGTGTTCAATGGCGAGAGCCTGGTCTTCAGTGAAACGGGTAGCCATTTTTTAGAATAACACACCAAAACAGTACACAGCGCAATAAAAAAACGCCCTACTCGTCCGAGAGCCAGTAGAAGAATGATGAAACCGGTGTTGGTTACTAGTCATGTGAGCGCTGTAAGAGCGCCGCCACGCGGCAGAGAAGCTTCGAGAAAAGCTGATGAAATATATTGTAATGCGCAGGCCCGGCGTGAGGGAGTGGGGTGAGGGGAGGAGCGGGGGCGGCAGTATTGATTTTTGGCCTCTCAGTTTTTCAGCAGGCGTGAGGCGCGCGCGCGCGTGTATGAGTGTCTGTCTGTGCCCATGTGTGGTGTGTGTGTGTGTGTGTGTGTGTGGTCAACATCACGAAACTGTGAACAGCTCCCAGATCAGGTTTTGTTGTTGTTGTTGTTGTTGTTGTTGTTGTTTTGTATCAGTTTACCCCGGCCCATGTTGACACCTTTTCGTCCCGTGTCTGCCCAGTGTTGATACTGCTTCTCCTGAGTCTGTCCCGTGTTGAAGAGACTACTGTGTAGCCTGGTGTCAGTCTCGTGTGTGCCAACACCTTCGGCCCATGCGCTCGCTCAGTCTGTGCTGTCAGTGCCAACAAGTCGGTTTACCCTGCTCTCTCTCTGTGTGTGTGTGTGGTGTGTGTGTGTGTGTCTGCCGCCTCTCTGTCTGTCTCTTCTCTGTCTGTCTGTCTGTTCTGAGGGCAACTTGACCTTAAGGGTTTTGTCAAGGTTGCCGGTGATTTTCTCCTCTCTCTCTCTCTCCGCCACAGGAAAAAGGCGGCTTTTAGGCCACTTTCGCCCAAAAACTCGGTGGTGAAGCAAGTGGGGTAGAGTCGGCCTTTCCCTGTTCTCTCATGTATACCATGATGTCTCATCATAGAAAAATCCGTGAACTGTGATTTATATCATACTGTGCTGTTTTGCACGGGGTTGTTGTTGTGTAACGGATACCACGATGTTGCATCAGATACAGACACTCGGGACGATTGGCAGAATGAAGGGGGGGTGAAGACTGTGACGAATGAGCAGAGTGCGCTGCGCCAGCAGGTAACATTGAGGAAAATCGGGGTCAGGATTCAATTCACAATGCGAAGGATATGGACACACACGAATGGCTCAGACGAAGACATTCTTTACGCAGGCTCTTCATGCCAAATGCCAGACA
>JAFLJL010014940.1:0-30000 GCA_018398815.1 Conus ventricosus | reverse complement strand
ACAGACAGAAGACAGACGACAGCACAGACAGATAAGACAGAAGAGACAAATAAGATCAGAGAATGACAAACAGACAGATAGACAGACAGACAGAGCAGAATTATTGAAGAATAGACACGACAATGACAGAATCGACAGACAGGAACAGAGCAAACTGACAGGACAATGGACAGGAAATACTGACAGCGGACACTTGTGACACAGGCAAATACTGACAGCGGACAACTTGTGACACAGGAAATACTGACAGCGGACAACTTGTGACACAGGCAAATACTGACAGCGGACAACTTGTGACACAGGCAAATACTGACAGCGGACAACTTGTGACACAGCAAATACTGACAGCGGACAATTGTGACACAGGCAAACACTGACAGCGGACAACTTGTGACACAGGCAAATGTGACATCGGACAACTTGTGACACAGGCAAATACTGACAGCGGACAACTTGTGACACAGGCAAATACTGACAGCGGACAACTTGTGACACAGGCAAATACTGACAGCGGACAACTTGTGACACAGGCAAATACTGACAGGGACAACTTGTGACACAGGCAAATACTGACAGCGGACAACTTGTGACACAGGCAAATACTGACAGCGGACAACTTGTGACACAGGCAAATACTGACAGCGGACAACTTGTGACACAGGCAAATACTGACAGCGGACAACTTGTGACACAGGCAAATACTGACAGCGGACAACTTGTGACACAGGCAAACACTGACAGCGGACAACTTGTGACACAGGCAAATGCTGACATCGGACAACTTGTGACACAGGCAAATACTGACAGCGGACAACTTGTGACACAGGCAAATGCTGACATCGGACAACTTGTGACACAGGCAAATACTGACAGCGGACAACTTGTGACACAGGCAAATACTGACAGCGGACAACTTGTGACACAGGCAAATACTGACAGCGGACAACTTGTGACACAGGCAAATACTGACAGCGGACAACTTGTGACACAGGCAAATACTGACAGCGGACAACTTGTGACACAGGCAAATACTGACAGCGGACAACTTGTGACAAAGGCAAATACTGACATCGGACAACTTGTGACACAGGCAAATACTGACAGCGGACAACTTGTGACACAGGCAAATACTGACATCGGACAACTTGTGACACAGGCAAATACTGACATCAGACAACTTGTGACACAGGCAAATACTGACAGCGGACAACTTGTGACACAGGCAAATACTGACAGCGGACAACTTGTGACACAGGCAAATACTGACATCGGACAACTTGTGACACAGGCAAATACTGACAGCTTTCGTTCTCAAGTTCATCAAAGCAATGAGCAGAGGCGGAGAAGAAGGGGGTGGGGGTGGGGTGGGGGGAGGGGGTGGGGGGGGGAGGGGTGTGTGTGTCAGCGACCTCACCTGACGGTTCGTTGCAACAGGACAGCACGCCAGGGGCAGATCACCTTAGGTTCACTCAGTATGTCGTCACAACAGGACAGCACGCCAGGGGCAGATCACCTTAGGTTCACTCAGTATGTCGTCACAACAGCAGCTGAGCAAGTCGGCGCCCAGGAGAACAAAGAAAGAAATGTAGTGAAATCTATACCCATAACCCCCTGAACGAAACCATCGGACAAAGGAATTTCGTCCATTGGTCACGTCAAAAAATGTGACCGGTAGTGTTGTTTTCACAGTGGAGTGATGTGGTCACGTATAAAAATGTGACCAGTAGTGTTGTTTTCACAGTGGGGTGATGTGGTCACGTATAAAAATGTGACCAGTAGTGTTGGTTTCACAGTGGGGTGATGTGGCCTTGTATAAAAATGTGACCAGTACCAGCCGCCGTGGCGAAGTGGTTAGCGTCGCGGACTCCCGGCTGGGAGGTCGTGGGTTCGAATCCCATCAGAGTCATGTGGGTTTTTTCTGCCCCGACCGGCTCCTACCCAGAGTTGAGTTTGCTGCGGACTCAGTTGGGAAGACTGGGACCACACAGTCGAGTTTCATCCACTTAATGGATGCGTTTCTGAGAGTGTTGCTCAAATTTCCTGACCAACACTGCAGGTGCCTGTATCTCTCGGGCCTGGTTGACGCCAGGATATATTATGAAAGGAAGCGTAGAGTACAGCCCTGTCATGTAGTCTCAGACCGAAATGGAAATCCGTAGCATCATCTTAATGATCCTCATTCCCATTGATCAGCATTTAAAAAAAATGTCTCAAATTCTGTGGCCCTTCATGCCCTGCTCTCATGGTGACCTCAGTTTCGATGTCCTCTCTGCGTCTGTGGCCTTGGTTTGCTTCCGTCGGGGTCACCGGTATCGGCGAGTCCATGGGGGCTGTCGTTGGACGGACGTGGTGGCGCCCTCCGGAGGGAGAGCTCACTCACGCCGGCTCCGCGACTAAGCAATTATTGTCGTCAGTAGGGGGCTTAGTAGGTGGTGTCCTGCGTATGTTAGATCAGAACAGGCGCCACTGAACACCACCGAAGTGACTCGGCAGCAGTGCAGTGTCTCCTCCGGTGGGTTGCCTCATGACGACTTGATATTGACTGCTCCCTGTGGATTGCTGGTGCCGGGGCTGTGGCGGGGCTGACCGGGCTGTGGCTGTGGACGGGGTGTCGGAATGAGCGGCGTGGGTGCACTGCCTCTGAGGTAGCGCAGAGGTTGGGACAGCAAAAAGAACAACAACAAAAAAACAAAACAAAAATATATATAAAAAAAAAAAAAAAAAAAAAAAATGTGACCAGTAGTGTTGTTTTCACTGTGGGATGATGTGGCCTTGTATAAAAATGTGACCAGTATTGTTGTTTTCACAGTGGGGTGATGTGGCCTTGTATAAAAATGTGACCAGTATTGTTGTTTTCACAGTGGGGTGATGTGGCCTTGTATAAAAATGTGACCAGTAGTGTTGTTTTCACAGTGGGGTGATGTGGTCACGTATAAAAATGTGACCAGTAGTGTTGTTTTCACAGTGGGGCGATGCTGGCAGAAATGGAAACATACAACCCAAAACAGAATGAAGCCGCCCAACGACGGAACGAATCACAATAGCAGTGGCCATCAAACGGAATAGGAGTGAAAAATCTTACATTTTGACGCACGGGACAAGCCGTAGCGAGATTGCTATGGCGTATCGTTCGCATCAAAAAGACGAAAGGTGCCCCACCAAATGCGTATCGTGGTTAGATTAATCCACTCACATTATGCTTTTGCATGTTGTATGTCAACTGTGCTTCGTTGTTGTATGTGAGTTATGTTGGTGCTTTTTAATTGATGTGTTTGTGCGATTTGTTCGACTTCTGCTTGTGAAACTGAAATGATGTGTGTGTGTGTGTGTGTGTGTGTGTGTGTGTGTGTGTGTGTGTGTGTGTGTGTGTGTGTGTGTGTGTGTGTGTGTGTGTGTGTGTGTGAAGAACAAGAACAAGAACAAGAACAAGAACATATTTTATTGCCATATGAAAACCAGAGGTTTTGTGGGGCACAGATGATCAAGTTCAGACATTCAACTAAACTAAACTAATCCTAGCGTTGTCACATCTTGCAGCATAACATCATTAGTAGCAGAAAGAAAAGCACAGTGTGTATCAGAGTCTGATTAAATTTTCTGTCTCCGAAGAGAAAAACACAACAGGATATACTGGGCAAGTACAGGTTGGAAGCAGTCCAATAACATAAGCTCCGAGGGTTTTGTCATGTTAGTCTGTGGTGGAAAATCAGTTTTTATTATCCTCGTCATCAGGTCATAACGTTGTTGGTCAAATAATTTGCAGTCATCGAGAAAATGTAGTTCGTCCTCAACGACGTGGCATGTCGTGCATAATCTGTTTTCTCTGTCAGTGTTGGTATAACGGCCCCTCTCAATTTGGAGGTCATGGGCACTTATTCGTAATCTAGTTAGTGCTCGTCTGCAATCTGTGTCAGTGTGTTGCTCCAAATAAGCCGCCTGTTTGTATTCGGTAGTAACTGTGGCATAAAATTTGAGCTTGGATGTGCTTTCATTCTTTTGTTTTCTTCCAAAACTCAATATAAAACGTTTCCAACTTCGCATTGATCAGAAACTTCAGGCGAGTCACACTAAATGTACCCTGATTTTCCGAGACATGCTGTAATCCTATCGTTGATAAGGTTTGTCGTATAAACTTCGTCCATTTGCTTTCTTCGGTGCCTTGAGAGATCATTGACTGATAAATCTGTTGTTGGTAAGAGTCTTGGTCTGACTCTAATATGTGTATCCAGAATGCGATAGTCTGGGTTATCACTTTAAAAGTAATCGGGAATCTCCCCAGTTCGCCCCAAACCGGTAATGCCATTGCTTTTCTATGAACTCTTAATAATTGCCTGCAGTGTGTGTGTGTGTGTGTGTGTGTGTGTGTGTGTGTGTGTGTGTGTGTGTGTGTGTGTGTGTGTGTGTGTGTGTGTGTGTGTGTGTGTTGTGTACGTGCGTGCGTGCGTGCGTGCGTGCGTTTGTATGTGTGTGTGTGTATGTGTGTGTGTGTGTGTGTGTGTGTGTGCGCGTGTGTGTGTGTGTTGTGTGTGTGTGTGTGTGTGTGTGTTGTGTGTGTGTGTGTGTGTGTGTGTGTGTGTGTGTGTGTGTGTGTGTGTGTGTGTGTGTGTGTGTGTGTGGTGTGTGTGGTGTGGTTGTTGTTGTGTACGTGCGTGCGTGCGTGCGTGCGTGCGTTTGTATGTGTATGTGGTGTGTGTGTGTGTGTGTGTGTGTGTGTGTGTGTGTGTGTGTGTGTGTTGTTGTGTGCGTGCGTGCGTGCGTGCGTGCGTGCGTGCGTTTGTATGTGTATGTGTATGTATGTATGTATGTGTGTGTGTGTGTGTGTGTGTGTGTGTGTGTGTGTGTGTGTGTGTGTGGTGTGTGTGTGTGTGTGTGGTGTGCGTGCTGTGGTGTGTGTGTGGTGTGGTGTGTGTGTGTTTGTTCAATATGTTTGTTTGCTCAAAGTCAGCCGCTGTTTTGTGTGAGTTGTGTTATTTCTGTGAGTTTTATGTGTGCTCATGCAAGTTATATTGTGCGTAGTTTGTTTGAAATGGTTCTGAAACAGTGCGTAAATTGTGTTAGTGTTGTTTGTCTGTGTGAATAATATTATATATATATTATATATATATATTATATTATATATATATATAAATATATATATATATATATATATATATATATATAAAACAAGAAGTCGTCCACTCAAGTGTCTTCCTTCTTTTATTTTTCAAATTTTCGCCTTTTTCAAGGCTTCATCAGGAATCTCTGCATTATCAGAAAAAAACAACAAGAAACACCATCAGAATCCCAAAGGTAAAGATAAATCACTTTACCTACTTGTATCTATGTCTACACACACACACACACACACACACACACACACAACACACACACAACACACGGATAATATACATATATATATAATATGCATACATACATATACATACACACACACAACACACACACACACACACACACACACACACACACACACACACACATACACACACATAGGCCCAACATACGCATCCTACACACATATGCACAATGTATGCATTTCCAAAAATTTCTAACATTGTAGAGGTAGTGAAACCCATTCCTATCCGCTTTACCTAATTTAAAATATGATATCATAAAACATTATTACCAACTTAAAAATACATGGGAATGAGGGGCTCAAAAGGAAAATGTAATATGCGGAAAGAATGTAATAATGGATAGGTTAAGCAATATAAGAGTGAGGACGAGGCAGAAGAAGAAGAGACAATGAGAGAATGAGTGGGAGTAAGACAGAGGAAAAGGGGGACAGACAGAGAGTGAGCAAAAGAGGAAAGGGGGGGGGGGGGGGGAGAGGGGGAGAAAGGGACAGAGAGAGCAGAGAAATAGAAAGGGAGAGGGGTGTGGGGAGAAAGAAAGAAAGAGAAAGAGAGAGAAGAAAAAGAGCGAGAGAAACAGAAAAGAAATAAGAAGAGAGAGAGAAAGAAAGAGAGAGAGAGAGAGAGAGAGAGAGAGAGAGAGAAGAGAAGAGAGAGAGAGAGAGAGAGAAGAGAGAAGAGAGAGAGAGAGAGAGGAAAAGCCAAAATAAGAATGAGGAAAACAAACACTTACATTATTTACTTTTCCTCAGCTGCTTACAATCTTGACCACAGCGAAAGTGTACACAGGCAAAAAAAGCAAATATGGACATGAATAATAGTGGTCCTGAATCCAATTCACTCTAGAAAAAAAAAAAAAAAAAAAAAAAAAAAAAAAAAAAGAAAGGAGAGAGGAGGTGGGTGGGGAGGGGGGTGGGGTGGGGAAGTAGGGGAATGCAATGGTGATAGCGGTGCAGATGGGGGATGAAGAGGAGAGAGGAGAGAGAGAGAGAGAGAGAGAGAGAGAGAGAGAGAGAGAGAGAGAGAGGAGAGAGAAAGAGAGAGGAGAGAGAGAAAGAGAGAGAGGAAAGAGAGAGAGAGAGAGTGGGAGGGGGGGAAAGGGAGACGGAAAGAGATCGAGAGAGAGAGAGAGAGAGAGAGAAGGAGAGAGGAGAGGGAGAGAGAAAGGAAGACAGACAGACATATTGACGACAAACAGACAGAGAGAGGAGAGAGAAACAGAGACAGAAAGCGAAAGGAGGGAAAGGAGGGGGTAGAATGAGAGAGAGAGAGAGAGTATGAAAGTAAGAAAAGAGAGAGAAAATAAAGAGAGAGATAGAAAAAAGAGAGGTGGGTGGGGAGGGAGAAAAAATTGACAAACAGAACCCAACAGATGACAGACAGAACAGCGAGAGACAAAGACAGAAAGAAAAAGAACACGAAAAGAAGGGGTGGATGGAGAAAGAGGGTAAGAAAAAGATAGAGGAAGAGAGAGAGGTGAGAGAGAGAGAGAGAGAATAAGAAAGATAAGAGAGGAGAGAGAGAGTGAGTGTGTGTGTTGTGTGTGTGTGTGAGTGTGGTGTGTGTGTGTGTGTGTGTGTTTTGTGTGTGTGTGTGTGTGACGGAGAGAGAGAGAGAGAGAGAGAGAGAGAGGGAAGAGAGAGAGATGAGAGAGAGAGGGGAGAGAGAAACAGACAGACAGACAGACAGACAGAGAGTGGGGGGGGGGGGGGGGTTATGAAAGGGTAAGATAAGAGGGAGGAGGAGGCATTTCAACCACTGGTATAGAAAGAAGGCATTTCACACACAGGTATGTGCAGTAAATGGTAATACACACAGTGTTGTTGTCTTTCTTTCAGCACGAATATCGATCCTTTTCTGATGCAAGAATTCAAGTCTTTTCTGCGATTTAGTCCTACAAAATAGTACCAAGATTGGCCTGCCAGTACAATTCCCTTTGTAAAAGTTTTGTTTTTCTTTCACTGTTTCAATGGGGCATATTGATAGGAACGGAATATCAGGGTCTTTGGGTGGGGACATGAGTTTACATGGTGGGGCAACCATACATTTGCTAGTTTTGGCGTGATTTGTATCACTTTTATGATTAGCCCCTCTCAATTTCAAGTTCACCGTTGATCCCACGTACCACTGATCAGGATGAAGATACACCTGATGACATATTATCACGTTAGGTGTTGTACAAGTTAGGTGTTGGTAAATTTTCCACCGCCGGCATCCCACGGCGATTTCAGTTCATTTGAATCAACTGCATGTCTACAGGTGTCACACTTTTTACTGCATTTGAAAAAACCAGTACATTGTTTGGGGCCATGTTGGACAAACTGTCTTGGGATTGTTGGTTTATATATTTCACCTAGATTGTCTAATCTTCTATTGGCAGCTATTATGGTTTTACGGGGAAAAAGTCCTTATTGTGGGGTTTGAAAATAAGAGATGAAGGTTCTTCTTTATAATATTAAACTTGGATGGGGCTCGAGGGTCAAACTTAGTGACCCATGCAATCTTTTTATTCTCTTTTTTCTGGGTTGGTGAAGGATTTTTATTCCGTGACTTGATGCTCCCTTTGTGAGATCTGCAAAAGCCTTACTATACTGCCAGCCTGACAAGGTGAGATACTTTGCGTATTCTTTGACTCTCTTTTTCAGAATCTCGTCATTACTTACCAGCATCCTGAGTCTTGTACCAATTCCTAATGCAAGGCCTCTAAATACTGAATTTGGGTGACAAGAGGAGGGGGGTAGATAACTGTTACAATTCTTCGAAAACACGTCAGTTTCAATGAATCCCGAATCCGTAATGTGGACCCTAAGATCCAAATATTCAGCTTTTTTCCCCTGAGAAACTGTCCAGCTAATACCAGGGTGCAGAGTCTGTAAATGGGCCTTGAATCTGTCTACATCCCTGTCATCCAGCAAAACAGCAATACCATCATCTCTAAGCGACTCCAGTCAAGGTGCTCAATAAGTGACTGCTTTTCATTTGGGACAAGAGAAGATATGAGAGGAACGGAGACTCACTTACAAGTCTCGGTCCAATTCCCCCATAAAAATGTCCACAAAATGGCACGGCATGACAAGGTCCCCTCGCTGTGCCATTTATTGGGGACAGCGATCAAAGTTTCCCCATCACTGTCCATATATGCACAAGTGTTGTTGTCTGCGCCAAATTTAAGCCCTCAACAAAAACATTTTGTTGAAACATTCAAAGACGAAGGATGATCACTTAGCATTTTGGCTACAGCAGGTACACCCATGTAGTTATCTACGCTAGGATAGAGGGCAACACATCACACACAGCAAAAGTGGCCGACGGTGGAAGGGGGGCTATACAACTGTTAATGGTATCTACCTTTTGAAGGAACTCTTTAGAGTCCATAATTTGGTATGGTATATAATTGTTAGGTGGCTGATGGACACCTGGATGATTTTGACAAAGGTTGTACGGCGTGCCACATCCTGATAACAATACCTATATGGGTAGGGACGGGACTTATGGGTTTTAATTAAAGGTTTGCATTTGGCAGGGTGTGATTTGGCTATGTTGGTAACAAATGTGTGGATATCTTTGTTAATTTCTCCCTTTTTCAGCCACTTATCAGCCACAGTTTAACTTTTGTGCAGGTTTCTGTCGTTGGGTCTTTACAGAATGTCTTAATTTTCCTCTTCTTTAAAGCTGATGGAATATTTATCTTCTTCTGCAAGGGAGGTGATGACTGTTTACTGTTGATTTATCTGCAATCGGCAGGCGCTTGGTGAGTGAGGGGCAGTTTCTGAGTTCATGAAAGCATTCGCATGAAATCAGAACTTGCCCCTCACTCACCATATGCATCACACGGCCGTCTGGCCGGTTTGAGATAAATCAGCTGTAACATTTTCACCTCCCTGGCTGAAGATGATAGAATAATCCATCAGGTTTAAAAGATGAGGAAAATTATGACATTCTTTGTTAAAGACCACACGACAGAAAACTGCAAAAAAGTTAAACTGTGGGCTGATAAGTGGCTGAAAAAGGGGAGAAAATTAACAAAGATATCCACTCATTTGTTACAAATAGCCAATTCACACCTGCCAAATGCAAACCTTTAATTAAAACCATAAGGTCCCGTCCTACCCATATAGGTTATTGTTATCGGATGTGGCACGCCGGGGTACAACCTTTGTCAAATTTCATCCAGATGGCATCAGCACTAACTAATTATATACCATTCCAAATTATGGACTCATAAAGAGTCTCTTCAAAAGTAGAGACCTTTAAAGTTGTATAGCCCCCTTCCACGTCGCCATTTTGCTGTGTGTGATGTGGTTGCCCTCTATCTAGCGTAGTTAACTACATGGGTGTACCTGCTGTAGCCAAAATGCTAAGTGATCATCCTTCGTCCTTTGTATGTTTCAACAAATTGTGTTGTTGTGGGCCTTAAATGGGCGCTAGACAACAAACACTTGTGATATAGGGACAGTGATGGGGAAATTTGATCGCTGTCCCCATAATCATGGCACAGCGATGGGACCTTGGTCATGGTGCCATTTGTGGTGGAAATTTTTATGGGGGAGGAATTGGTCAGGTGACTTGTTAAGTGAGTCTCCGGTTCCTCTCATATCTTTTCTGTCCAAAATGAAAAGCAGTCACTTATGGAGCACCTGACTGGAGTCGCTTTAGAGATGATGGTAGTATTGCTGTTTTGCTGGATGACAGGGATGTAGACAGATTTCATGGCCATTTACAGACTCTGCACCCTGGGTATTAGTGGTCAGTTTATCCGGGGAAAAAAGCTTGAATATTTGGATCTTAGGGTCCACATTACGGATTCGGGATTCATTGAAACTTGAAGTTGTTTTCGAAGAATTTGTAAACAGTTATCTACCCATCCTCTTGTCACCCAAATTTCAGTATTTTAGAGGGCTTGCCCTTAGAATTGGTACAGACTAGGATGCTGGTAGTAATGACGGAATCTGAAAAAGAGAAAGAGAGTTCTAAAGAATACGCAAGTATCTCACCTTGGTCAGGTGGCAGTATAGTAAGGCTTTTGCAGATTCACAAAGGGAGCATCTAAGTCACGGAATAAGATCTTCACCAACCAGAAAAAAGGAGAATAAAAAGATTGCATGGGACAATAAGTTTGACCTCAGCCCATCCAAGTTTAATATTATAAAGAAGAAACCTTCATCTCTTATATTCAAACCCCAGCAATAAGGACTTTTTCCCCCGTAAAACTTAATAGCTGCATTTGAGATTGGACAATCTAGGTGAAATATATAAACCAACAACCCAAGACAGTTTGTCCAACATGCCAAACATGTATGGTTTTTACATATGCAGTGTAAAAAGTGTGACCACCTGTAGAATGCAGTTGATTCAAAGACTGTATCGCGTGGGATGGCCTGCAGGTGGAAAATTTACCAACACCTAACTTGTACAACATCCTAACGTGATTATATGTCATCAGGTGTAGTCTTCATCCCTGAGCAGTGGTACGTGGGAATCAACGGTGGAACTTGATATTGTGATGGGCTAATCATAAAAGTGATACAAATCACGCCAAAACTAGCAAATGGTTGCTCTCTTATGCCCACATGTTATAAAACTCATGTCCCCACCCTAAAGGACCTGATATTCAGTTCCTATCATATATGCCCATTGAAACAGTGAAAGAAGAAACAAAAACTTTTAACCAAAGGGAGAGAACAGGAATATGCCGACTCTACGCCACTTTCGCCCTCACCCAGTTTTCGGGCGAAAAGTGACGTAGAGGTCGGCATATTCCTGTTCTCTGTCAAGTAAGACTTCAATAACCAAAAATAAACGATTATCTACAAACAAATACTGTGATAGGTTGTCCGTTTTTAATACTTAATTACTATAGTTTTCATAGAGTAGCGTAGGGAAAGTAGCAGGATGAACCACATTCCCTAGAGTAATGCAGGGAATAAAGCAGTGTCCGTTTTGAACGGCCATATACACGGTGGGTGCACAGGCTATCCGGATTACTTGCGGTATTGTTAATTTACAGGAGTGGGGAAGAGAGAGAGAAACCTTAAGGTTAAGATGCCCTCAGAACAGAACAGACAGAGAAGAGAGAAGAGAGACAGACACACACACAACACACACACACGTTCACAAACGCACAACACACACACACCACACACACACACGTTCACAAAGCACACACACACACACACACACACACCCACACTACACACACCGTTCACAAAGCAACACAACACACACAACCACACATACACACACACACACACACCAACACACACACACACACACACACACTTCTTCGATCTTTTCTGTGTCACCTTCCGACTGCTGTTATACCTCATCTTCCTTTTCCAACATGCACCCCCAACCTCCACACCACCTCCGCCACCCCCACCCCCCAACACACACACACATACACACACACACACTCAACAACACACACACACATCACACACACACACACAACACACACTAAAGACGGACAGAAGGCAGAGACAGACACTCATACACGCGCGCGCGCGCGCCGCACACCTGCCGACAAACTGAGGAGAGGCTAAAAAATCAATACGGCCGCCCTGCTACTCCCCTCAACCCCATCCCTCACGTGGGCTTGCGCTTACGAGCTTATGGACTCGCATTCTCGAATCTTATCGCCGGTGAGGGGCGCTGTTAAAAGCGCTCACATGATTCAGTTGCCCAACACGGTTCTCATTTTCTACTGATTCGGACGGTAAGACGTTTTTTTATTGCGCTGTGTTATGTGCTTGGTGTGTTTATTCTAAAAAATGGTACCCGTTTCACTGAAGGTGAGGTCTTGCCATTGAACACACAAGTTTTACCCATACTGGCATGTCTGAAGTATTTGTGAAAAAAGATCGAGGTGAAGCATGTTCGTTGCCGTCGCCTCGAACCCGCAGTATTTGCTTTCCTAGAGGAACAGAAAAGAAAAAAGTGAACGACTGCTTTGGATTGGACGACTATCTTATAGGTTTGTTGGTTCAAGGAAATGAAAACGTTGAGCAATATTGCTGAACAAATTATAGCCAATTTCATGCGTGTTGTTATCGATGAGATGGGTTCCGTATTTAATAAATGGCGCCTGAAATTGTTGAAGCCGGCCCAAAGCAAAACAATCCATCACGCGGTTTGATTGTTGGTGCGTTGGCTTGAGGACAGCCCAAGTCATGTTTAAAAAAACAAAAAGCATCATACATGGCGTTCATTTTAAGAGAGGTGAAATGGTTGATTGTATGTAGAAACTCATTAACTTTCTACCGTGTGCTTTGATACTATAAACTATCCTAAATTCCACAAGCTAGGAATTAGTTTTAATGAACTGTGTAGCATACGCCAAACCTTTATTAAACATATGCAACTGGTGGCGATTTTCGGGGAGGTTTGGCTCCTGGGCAAAAACTGATAGGTTTAGGCAGACCTTAGTACATCTTCCAGTATGGGAGAGGAGTGTGTTGTTGGCCAGCACTATTTCATATAATGCTCCAAATATAACAAAATGACGGATTATTGTACTATACTGGCGAATAGAGGCCGCCATAAAAAGCTTGGCTACAGCAAAAGCCAGTTGCTAGCTGGTTAGGAAAAGAGGAGCACAGCATACTAGGCCAAACAACCCTATGTGATCGCTTGCCGACCCCAATGAAGTTCAGGCACCTGCAAAGTTGGTGGAAATAGGTCAAAAGACCTATGTGATCGTTGACTACAAAGCGCGGCAGGAGACCAGCAAAGCGCAGCGGCAAACTAGGCAAACGACCCTATGTGTGAATCCTTGGGCGTTGTTTGAGGTTGCGCGCGAGACACTGCTGTTTAGTCACAAAGCAAGAAGTGGACCTAGGAGTTCTTACTTTTTGTTTGTTGTGTGTTTTGGCCTACCCACGCACGCACGTCCACCCACCCCACCCAAGGACCTGTTATTGTGTGTTTTGTGTTTGTGGTTTGTTTGTCCTGCCCCACGCATGCACACCCCCATCCCACACCTGACTCACCACACCCTCGCATGCACACATCAGTTCCTTCTAAGTTTTTACAAGTTATTCTCTAGTTCGTACTTAAGTTACTTCTAAGTTGGCCTTATGTCCATTCTCAGAAGTTATTCCAAGTTTTTAATAAGTCTTAATAAGTTTTGATTCACGTTCTTTAAGTATGTTTTAAATAAGTTCCTTGATAGTTCTTGATTATGTCATCTTTAAGTGACAATAAGTTCTTATTAAGTGATCTTATAATTATTAAAATAATTTACATGCTATGTTTTTATCTAAATTGTAAATGTTCTATGATAGTACACACCACGCATCAAAAAAAACGTGTGATCGTGAGGATGTCTTGCTCAGCGTTATCTTATAGATTTTAATGAAGTTTTTTACATCGAAGCAACCACATGGTTACAATTGGCTCTATGGAAATGTCTTTTATAGGACTCTATGTCTTTTTTTATTGACTGTATTTCATTTTATAATACGCATGAATCTATTTTTAAAAAATTTAAATTATTATTCCGTTATAAATGGATCAAAATGATGCTTTGTTTATTTGGGGTTTTGGCGTGCTGTTGTCTTTTTTTGATTTAGCGGTTAGGTTGTTTTATTTCTTTGTTTTGTTGCCATTGTGTATTATTTTATTTAGCCATAATAACTGCCCCCAACAGCAGCAATGGCGCCCAAAAATGGCAACAGTTTTAGTTCATTATTCCATGAAGATTTGGGGCCCTTGAATCACATGGAGGTTTTATAGCTGGCATTGAATCAAAATTGTTCTGGGGCGTTGGCGTGTTATGTTTCTGAATGCTGTATCATTAATTTTTTTTGTTGTTCCACTCTGTAATTTTTGTCTGCTTCGGCAACACGCCCAGGGATTTTTAATGGTTGCCACTGGTTCAGTGTTTTTGATGATTTTCTGGGCTTGGTTTACTGTTCTCAACTGGTTTCGTGTTTTCTGTTCTGCAGGACTAGATAACTCGTTCCAGACTCGTTCATTGACTTTGAAGGGAAATATGTAAAATCTATTATGATATTATAAGTTCATTAATCCATGATTAATGGCGATAACAATGTTCCAAATCTATAGTATAAATCACAGCTAGAGACTCTATGACTTTGTTAAAAAATGGATCTTGCGTGAAATCATACGTAAGATCTTGTTCAGAATCAATGGGGAGCAACATCTTCTGACTAGGTTTAGTGCTACAAACTAAGAACCGTTTGCACACACACTTTTCACCATTGAGACCCAGTGCGCTTCATACTGTTTGATACTTTATAATGTCTTGGCCGTATCTGTTGAATTTGTTCAATTGCTGAATTCAGTTCCGAGGGAACTGTTTGGTTTTTCCACATGCTGCCATAGATACAGCCTCTCCATTTGGGGCATAATAGCTTGATCAATTAACTTGGTCATTATAAGTTCAGGAAGGTTTAGGCCCGCCTTGTTAGTGTAGGAGATTCTTCGTCTGTTCATGTTTTATTAAAATTATATTATTTTATTTTATAATGGTGCACCGATAAAAAAAACTGTTGCTAACTTGTATAACATTCTGTGTTATTGGAGGGCTAAGTGTGGGTTACTCAATGCTTGGTAAAAGCTTGTTAAGAATTAAACAAGGGCAGATCTTGGCAAACTAGGACTTTGAGGATTCAGCAAAACTGATTTGCCTATTATTGCGCTTCATTTGCTACCGAAAGGATTTTCTTGTTAAGCAAGGAATAATTTCAGAGAATTATAATATGTAAAAAAAAATACATTTATAAAAAATGGCATCACTCGCAATAATGATAGGCGGCGCTGTGTGTGGAATGCGCTTGCTTTTAGGGGAAGTAATTTCGCATTTTAGTAAAATGCGGGATGGACAGCGAGAGTAAAAGCATAACAAAGCTATGGAGCAACTGCAAGCTGCACAAGGGACCGCCTATGAAAGGCAGAGACCTTGAGAGTTAGATTTTATTATGACACACTGAAAAGACAGGGGCATGCGCTTACCTATTTAAAGATGTTGATCAAGCAATAAAACAATATTATCTAGTAAAAGGCCAAACCATTCTACCAGACAGACATTGCCCCACCAAAATTTCAGTGACTTTTATAAACATCAGAAAAACAAAAGATGCAGAAATCGGGTTATTGGTCGTTGGTATGACCGTTGTGTAATTTGTTGGACTTATTATTGGGAATAAAAAATGAACAAAATCTATTTATTCGCCAAAGATATTGGATAGGGGCATCACAGCAATTAAAAAGTCTAAGCCAAGCGGCGGGGGTCAGTGAACAAACAGCAAAGGAATGGTTATTTACAAGGCATTTTGGACAAATTTATTTAACTGCTCCTAGACGAATACAGAGACACACTTTGTTAATACAATCCAAACGAACCATCAATTGGATCTTTCTATATGTACCCTTATAGGTTTAGACGAAAAGATTTCGTACGCACTCACAGTCATTGACATGGCTTCAAGATACAAAGATGCGGAAGCCATTAACACAAAAGAGTGCTTCTGCTGTGCTGTTTGACTATACAACTGGATATACCAACGAGGGCCACTAACTTATCCTCGCATGATTCATGTTGATCGATGGAAAAGAATTTAAAGGCCAAGTGAATCATTATGTTAAAACACAGAGTTTACTATTAGAAGAGGCATTCTGGGTGTTCACAGATCACAGGCTCTTTAGTTGAAAACTTTAACAAACAGTTAGCCGAAAGACTTTTTTCCACTACCAGTATCAAGAGAGTGATTGACAATTCTCGCAACACTGAAAATGGGTTAGAAGACTGCCCCTCAGTTTTGCGCGCAATGAATAATGATGAATTAAAAGGACTAAAAACCTAGTACAAGCAATCAAAAGGAAAAACCAATAAATGTTGTTTGAGATCCAGTACAGGGCCAAATCTATTACCGTTTGTTTTTTTAAAAGTAAGGTACCCTTTATTGTTGGGAGGATGCAGAAAGGGGACACTCGCATCAGGGCAACTGTTCCGGTTTGGAGTGTTGGATCCATATGAAATAAAAAGATTGTAAAAATGAATCGCCGTGTTATTATTACGAGAAATGACACAACCAAAACAAAACCAGCTCCGCCAAAGATCTTTTGTGAAAGAAGAACTGCAGATAATTCGCCAGAACAAGTACAGCTTTATTTATTTACGGTTCTCCGTGCCCATATTGCATTTGAAAACTCTGGATTAACAAAAAACGTTTTGTGTTTGTTCGATCTAACGACTTCTTTGTCAAATGTTGTGTGATGATCTCATGTAGATTAGATCGCAGTTTTACGTTGTCATGATGAAAAGCTTAAGGACAAACAATGCTTCTTTGTAGTTGTTCATGTGATATGTGTTGACTTGCACAAACGCTGCGAGATATTCCTTAGCTTTCGTTATGATTTTCTCTGGACTCGAAATACTGTACATTTCGACTTAACCCCCCCCCCCCACATACTCTTGATCTCCTTTCAAGTATTATCTTCATTACTTTCCTAAAAACTTTTATTAGTTAATGAATGCAAAGGCGAATCTTTAGGGTAATCAGATGTATCATACCATCCATGCATGCCCTTTAGCCACTTCCATTTATGTCTTTATAGATGTCTTCAGAGGGGGATTGTTATCTATAACAAAAACTATCTGTATCTGTTGTAAAGTACTCTGGACTCAGGATACGAGGGCTTAAAGGTAGTCATAAAGAAATTCTAACATCAAATGCTTTGTAATTCCTAAAAACAGTAAACCAATAAATACCAGGTTTGTCCAATTTGACTTTCTTTTTTTTCATCATTATGCCAAAAAGGGATATTAAATATCTGAAGTCCTGATAATTGGTTTTGATGTAGCTTAATTGCTTCGTTCTCTTTGGTTTTGACTAATTAACATTTTGCGCTTGTGGGATTGTCTCCATAGGTCTTACCGAAAAACAGCGGTTGTTCATCAGCTTGAAAAAGTCTGTTTTGAAGGCATCTGTGGCTTAGTTCGTGAGATTAGTGTTCTTCAGTGATGATATGGTTTCATGAACTGTTCTTGATCAAAAAGCAATTATGCGATGTACTGCTGTCAACTTAACCCATGTTCTTAAATAAAATTGAGAAGTCTGTTATGAAGAATTAATTTTTTTGCATCGAAGATTAGGGCTCAAGTTTAGGTGGTTCTTTGGATCATCTTTAGAACTTTCTGCTGCTTAATGGATAGTCATTATGCAGGTCATGGAGTTACTTAGAGGATATTCTAAGTTCACATCTAGAATGAAACCACGCTGTTGATTAGGCGTTAAACTGGCCCAACCAACTTTAATGCATTTTGGAATATTATTCGTACCTGGTGTACATCTGAATGTTTATGTAATGGAAGTGAGTGCGCTATTGCCCAACATTATCAGATTGGTTTGCATCTAAATACGTGAGATAGTTAGACCTTATACTTGGATCATAGTCGTCTAAGTATATATTGTTGCTTTACAGTATAATGATGCGACGCCATTATACTAATTCCTCCACGCAATCCGTTTCAATTCATCTGATTCATTGGGAGGTCAGACAATAAATCAATCTTGTACTCCAGTAAAAACTTTAAGAAAAGAAATCCTACTTCATTCCGGGCGCAGAAATGTATTGGCAGGATCCAACGTAATGTTTCCTGCAGGTCTTCTTATCATTTTCAAAGACGTCCGCCAACAAACATACTTCTGCCATCAGTAGGAGTCATGATAGTTCCATCGTTTTACACTCATACTTCTGCCACGCTTCTTGAGATTGTTGGTAATCGAGAATCACTGATGTCCTTTCCTCTAAACCTAGAAAAGACGCGCCTTTAGGAGAGTGGGTCTTTCGTCTTAATCAATTTCCAACTGTTCTTGTTACTAATATGGAGTAAACGCCTTTCTAACAAGGTGTTGGGATCAATTATTCTTCCGTTTTGGGCCAGGACTTGAAGGACTAGCAGTGCCTCTAATGGCCCATATGTGTTGCATAGAGGTCGTATAAAGACATGTTATTAAAGGTGAAACAATTGTACTTTTTGTTTGCTGTGCAATGCATGCTAACCCTGAAGGCGCGGGTTACTGCTCGCATTATTAAGGTGAGATGTCATAACCTCGCAAGTTGTGAAAGAATACAGGGCAGTTTCATGTCTTTGGATCAAACTTTAGTTGATGATTGCATTTACTGTGCGCTGCAATATAATTTCCTAAGTGATCATGGTCTCGTACTGTGGGGTTTACACTCTTGGGGCGTTATGCTCTAAACGCAATCCAACAAGGCGTGGCTAAGTCATATGTTGTTGGTCTTCAGTGCGTCATTTTATGATTTAGTAAGTTTTAGATTATTAGAAAGTCATTACGACTTTCTGGCATGCGTTCTAAGAAGTATTCTGCAGCATCTGGCCCTCTATTTAATTCTGGCTCTGAAATAAAAGCCATCGACTAACAATAATGGAAGGCAATTGAACAATCTGATGATTACTCATTTAAGACTGTTTTTCGAAGTTTTTGTGGTGCTGGCCCTTCATACGGAAAAATAAGGATCGAAGCTGCGTAAACTACGTATGATTGTTTGCATGCCGTTTATCAGTTACTTTAAAACTAACCTTTAGATCCTGGCGGGGGCGTAGTTAGTTCTGGTCTTACAGACTACGAACTTTTACAATGTTTTATATGTTCAAGCGCGGTGAGCGGTTGGAATTCTTGTTAAACATTTTTGACAGAATTCTTGTTTAGGTTCATGTTTGATGTATGCGCTAATAATTGCCATTGTGCGTATCAATGTGTAATGGGGCACAGCCTGCTGGCGAAAAATTAGGAGTTAGTCACAGACTTTTGGCTGGTTCGCCTATTGTTGGACTGTTTTGGACACTTTACTTGGCCCAAATTTGTTTCTTACATCCATGTGTATAACTTTAAACAGTGAGTGGGGTTGTTTTGTTCTCAAACTGATCAATTTGGTATACACTAACAGGAAGGATATTCCATTGAAGTTAAGATAATTTGGCGTTTTGCGATAGTTATTCACTCTTTTCTGCGTGTTCGCGGAACTTGATGCAGCCTGCCAAGAACGCTCCACATGAACATTTTTTTGTCTGAATTTTTTATGTTTAAAACTTGTTCTTTTACAACCAAATCCCTGAGGGTAGCGGAATGTATGCCTTGCCTACAATCGGTTGCATTCTAGCCTGTTTTAATCTAATCTCTAAGATTGCCCTCTGACCAACCAGAGACTTTTTTGGCTTCTCCGCTCAAGCTGCGTCAAAACTGTGCAAGCAGTTCGTCTGACCCACAGGGGGGGTGTTAAAGTCGTTTGAGAAAGAATAGTCTGTTGTTTAGTTGAGACCCAGGATTATAGATTTTCCCTTCATTTATAGTTACATGTCGATTAAAACAGCTAACATTACCTTTAATCCGGCGGGGTCTATTGTTTAGTTGCTGGAACTTGAGAAATTGCCATGTACAAACACTTGCCTGTAGTTTGTTTTTTTTTGTTTTGTTGGTATGGGTTCAATGACTTTAAAATCATTATATTCGTGCTCACTTTATAAACGCTCTCTCTCGAGCATTCTTCAAACAATCGTCTTGTCCTTATAATCTTTAGCCATGCTGTCTTTCTTCGTCTAAGCCAAAATATTTATTTAAATTAAAAAAATATAATTAATCTGAACCAATTTCAACGGTTCTTTTTGCGCTTAGACTCATAAACTAAAAGTTATAAACACCCTTCGGTGTTGTTTAATGTGAGCTGTTTAGAACACAAGAGTTTATGTTCGTTTTACTTTTTTTAAAGTTTCCTTTTTTATTGCTCGGGGTCTGGCTGTTGAGAAAAACTTGTCACCGCCTTCTTTGAGATCAAAACTTGTGTCTTTTGTAGTATCAAAATCGGCCTGGTAAACGATTAAATTCTTCATCCGTGATGTTTGAGTCAACTAGCGCTTTATTTATTGTCAGTTTAAACGAGCTAAGTTTAGCTGTTATTAGTTGAACCATAGCTGTGTGCTTTTGGAGTTTAGTTTTTATTTTTTTGCTAGCGGCACCTACAGCTAATGAACACAGGCCGAGAGCTAAAGACAAACCTCCTAGAGGTAAAGCTGCGGGTGCGCCTATGCCCGTTGCTAAGAGACCAACACTCGTTCCTGCTGATAGAGCACTTATAGTCGATGCTCCAGTATTAACATAAGTAACAGCATTAAAGGCAGCAGAATACCTTCGTTTGGTTTTGCTGTATTTTGAAAGGTCTTGCTCTAGTACTTGCTGCATTTGCGTAATGTTTGTTAATCTAAAGGTTTTTATGTTAGGGGTTTCTACTATCTCTTCTTTTGGCGGCGCTGTAGGCACATTTGGATAAACTTGAACAGACATGCTTTTTATAAAATAAAAATAATTTAGTATTGTATATCTTTTAATCTGTTATTTTCAATATTCAGCTGCGCATCATATATTAAAAACAAATGTACATTAAGCGGTTTATCGGCTTCTTCTTCTTTATCAATTTGAATGTTTATTACGTCTCTCACAGCTCTCCCGCTTCCATGCAACTGATTATCCTCTGTTGACCTTAGGTCAATCCATAAACCGTATTTTGTTGTTAAATAATCATCAAGCCTAACATTGTGAAGATGTAAATCTTTAGACACAAGGTCTGCTGTTAGACTTCTACCCCTCCCACCCCCAAACAATTTTCTTATTTCGTCAAAATGATGATAAGGTCTAAGCCCGCTAGCGTAGATTTGGTTAGGACTACCATCAATTGTACATTGCACTTTCGCTATTTTAGGATTAAAAAACTTTTCACTTGCTCTTTTGAACGGTTCTTCATCTTCACACAGCAATAAAATACCTTTAAGCGATCTTGCTGCGACACTAAAACTAAAATTCCATATAGTGTCTGCCCTGCTTCTGGGATATGTTGTATGATGAATCACTCTTTCGTAATATATTGATAATTTTGACTGATATTGTTGCTCAATCAGCCTTGCTAAATTAGGGTTGCTAACAACGTCAAACTCTAACGAGATGTCAGAAATGCTGTACATTGCTTCGGTGTCTGTTGATCTGATAACACGTTTGTATTCGTTAAAAGTTAGTTCATATGACAGTCTGTCTTTTAATGCTCCTTGAAAGTATGGCGCATGCGCTTTTAACAACTCAAAATCTAAGGGAATGGAAAAGCGATTTCCATACGCAAACTTTACGGCTACATACTTTTTGCCGTCTTTAGTATCTTCAGCGCCTATTCTATGTTTTAGTGCTTCTTCATTTTCGATTCCTTGAAACGCAAGATCAGCCCTTTCATTCCGGTTAGCCATAGATCAGAATAGGTTAAAAATATGTCTGCATTGTGTAAAGAAAATATTTCTTGCCCCTCAAGTTTTATAGAAATTTTCTTAACAATTGCCCGCCCCAAATTCTGGACAACTGTCCTGTTTGTGTCTGTTGTTGAATCGAGTACTATTTTGAAAGTAAGACGCGCAGAGCCTGGCACAATCACTTCATCTGCTCCTAGGTCCGGAAATTTGACAGTAAGAATTTGATCTGCATCAATAGTAGATGGATTATTTGGAACAGTAATATTCCGTTTATTTCCCTTCACGCCAAAGGGTTCTTTCAGTCTTCTATGCGGGTCAAGAATCGAGCCATATGCATGTAACATTTTTTTATAAAACAAAATAAAAAAATTAATTATTAAAGAAACATGGCAGGCATTGAAGATGAAGATTATGATGTTTTTGTTAGTGGAGACGACATGAGTGGCGATTCCCTTGGAGGCAGGCATCGCTTCGGGGCTTCAGTGCATGATTGAATTAGCAGAAATCGGGTGTACATTACAAAACAAATGTTCGGATAAATTAACAGAAGTAAGTCAGTTCATTATACCAAAGTTTAGGCCCAAGAACCTCACCGATTTTTAGAACCCTTAAGGTTTTAATTTTGAAGTAAGATAAACCATTTGTTTGTGAGGAGCCGACCAAGGGACAACTTGTTCAGCCTTACACTAATAAAAGGACCCATCAAATTTTTAGTCCGTGGGACTCAATTAGACAATAGACCTCCCTGCGAGCGTACTAAAATCGCCTTGGCCTTGTTAGGCCAAAATTAAGGGCCGGAGGCAGTTGCTAAACTTCAAAACCACACTGCATGAATCTCCCACAGATAACCCAATGCCAAAACATTGGAACTTAAAGAATTATATCAATCAGCAGGTGAATTAATAAATGTAATAGAAGCAGAATCCAGTTTTTTCAGAAGAAACAGCGTTAATGACTATACACGACTCGCCGCTTCCATTGCGAGGAGAAATAGGCGGCTCCTTGATCGTACTTTAAGAACCATCAGAGGCGATTTCAACAAACATAATTCTAGCAAAACTAGGTGAACTTGTATGAGCATTTAAAAAAAGAGAAAAGAAAACTAGTTGAGGCTGATGAACGCAAATTAGGGCTGATATTAAAGAAAGATAACCCAATGACTAAAAGATCTGAACAAGAGATGATCAGCAAAGACTAGAAGTGCGAATTACTAACCGAGAGCAATTACGAACTCAATGTGAATTAGGAATAAAGAGAAACTTCGGGAAAAAATTTATTTGAAGACACAACTCGCTAAGCAGGAACGTAATACGAACACTGTTTTAGAGATGCAAGGAGTCACATTCAGCAAGCGGTTATTAACGGCCCTTTGGATTTGACAATATGTTACATCTGGTGATGGCTAATTTACGGGCGGCGGTGGTCAAAGTTCATTACCCTCCGCCGCCATCGCTCGCCCACTAATAAAGCATGGTGTAAAAAAACAGCTTGTTTCATCCTTGCGGATTTATTTAAAAAAATTAGCCGTAAAGCTATAGGGACTATTTACTGGTATAGTAGGATGGTATTGTTAGCGTGGCTTTTTGGTCTACAGCAAGCACATCCCGCAGCACGTTGGCTTTAGGGACGCCGATGACTTATGGACATTAGTTCTCTTAATAGTTGGGGTTAATTTTTAGTAAGCATAAAGACCAAGTAATCCTAGGCCTGTTAATCAGAACAAGCGCTGTCTTTTTCTTATTCATGGTCATCAGAACAGTGTCCGCGTGCTTTGCTGAGTCTTAATGGCCTTTGGGCTTGGGGCCCGGGGGCTGGGATTAGGTCTTATCTTGGGCGTTCTTTTACTGCTTGCATTATTACTGGCTCAGAAATTTATGTCGTTTTTCCCAACCTTCTGTTCCTTGCCTGCTATAAGAATGTCAATTTTATTATAGTTTATTATGTTCCTATTGGAGCCTCTAAGGTCAGAGAAGGCAGCATGTAATAAACCAAGTGCCAAAGGCAAAAAATGGTTACTTTCGATCTTTGCGTATTGTAAAACCATTTTGGTACTTCTTTTATACTTGAAGGCAAAATTAACAGTAGGAATTAATGGCCGTACCTCTAAATTTGCTAAGTATTGTTTTTGCGCGTCAAAGCCAGTATGAAGGATCAGTTATTGCAATGATCTTGCCTGTGCTTGCGACCCTAGGCAAACAACAAAAGTAGTACGAATAGGCGTCGTTTATTCGTTCTATATCCGCCTAGTTCGGCCCTTAGAAGTGTCTAAGATAAATGTTGTCCATGTGTTTTATGGCTCTTGCTCTATGGACCGAGGTGGAAAAAGCTGTTGCGCTTGAAGAGAAAGATGTGTAAGGAGGATTTCAGTCAAATTTTAAACTTTCTGTGCATGCCCCAAAAATAAGGTGGTGCCTAGACCTGATTAGATACCAATTTTGTCCCTAAGTCCGTCTTGGCGGTTAATATTGAATTCGTTACAGATCCCTTTCAAAAGCCTTTCATGTCTATTCATGTTGTGCAATGATGTAAACGGTTTGTCATTTGGTAATGGCGCTCGCAGTTCAGTCATAAATACGCCTAAAGGTGTAATAAAATGAAATTGTACACTGACCTCACCAAAGGATCAGGATGATTTAAGTGAGTCAGCATACGACACTCCACACCCAGTTGATGCACTATAACACAGTAGAGGTTTAACTGGTATCTGAATAAAAACGCATCGGATGACTAACCACGCTTTCGCGCCGATGTATATGTCTTTTTTTAATAGGGGGGTTTAGATATCTGTTTTAATGGCGCTTACGCACCTTTTTATGAAAAGCGACAGTCTGGGTCATCAGAAAATGCCTCGAGGGTTGTCAAGTTGTTATATTTTTAAGATTGTTAGTAGGGCCCCAACAGAATATAATTTGCATCAGTATTATTTGAATGGCACTCATTTTTATTTGGTTTTAAAAAATGTTTGGACAATAAAACTCAAGACCGCCCTCGTTTTTAAGTAAGAACTTGCTATTGATAACATTTGCGGGGCCAAAACGGTCGCGACTCCATGAAATTTTTACAAAAGTCGTATGGTTTAATATAACTAAAGCCAAAAGGGGAATAATAAGATTACAAAATATGAAAGGAGAACAAACGGACGTTAAACAGTTAACAATACCTGATGGTTATTACGGGTTTTGTCACTAAAAGAAGCTAATGTTGTAACTTAGACCATTACTCTTAAACTTAAACAATGCAAATTCCTTAAAAAACAATACTTAAATCAAACCTGAGTAAGCAAAATAAGATTTTGTTTGAAGGAGCTAGCTACGATGCTAGGCTCTTACAATTAGCAATCTACCCACTCATAGTTTATAGTGTTTCGCACCAGATTGAAACTACGTGTGAGGGGGAAAGGTCCGCTCAACTCTTGCATTACTTCATACTCTATGTTCATTTGGACCGAGCTAGCACTGATGAAAACTTATATGATGAAGGCCCTCAATGTTTTAAGAGCTCTTCCGTAGGGAGAAAGCTTGCATATTGCGATTATGAAATTATTTCAATTTCCCTATATACAGTTTAAAAGATTAGCGTTTGTGGGTTCGAGGGAGGGTTGGATCATTTTAATATAAACAATCAAGCCAAAACAGGAAAGTCGTTTTAAAATGTGATAACTGCACATTGTTTTAGAAATAATAAAATATTAGTTGTACTAAAAATGTCGCGGGGCAGAAGAATCCGGATTACATTAGCGCCTGTAAGGTGTATACTTAGAATTAAAAGACCTTGCCAGACGTTGCGGACTTGATACAAAACGGTGATGGTTAGGCTACTTTTGTATGGGGGGGTTTTTGAGTACACTAAAGATGGTGATTATAAACGCATAGAGGTTGGCGACAGCAAAAAGTTTCCTTAACTAGAACAACCCCTGCGCAATCTTGAGGCAAATATTGTTGGCCAGTTGAATATAAAATAGTTCGATAACTGACCTCATGGCACTTGGAACCATTATTTAGAAACTGGGACATAAAATTTGAAACATAACATACTAATTAAAAAGCCCATTTCCATATTTTTAGCCGCCCAAAATAGTTTCTGAAAAGAATTCAAAACTTTGGCCCTTTACATGTAAGTTTATGCGGACGACAAATAGTCGGAAGAAATTGAAAAAATTTCGCCAGTCTGGGAAAAAAAAAACCAGTACATCCTCCACAGAAGAGAAATCAGGTTTTTGAAAGATGCTTTTCTTTAACTAAAAAAATTACAGTTTTCATTCCGCAACATGAAATTAGAGACTCGTTCACAATGATATTTGAAATTTTGTCTTAAAAGATAAGGAGAGGGATGGGGTTGTGGGCGTAGTGACGGCCTTCGTTCTAAGAGGGAATTTAAATAGCTGGCAATAACTTTAGACGTTGAAAAACTTAAAGTTACCGTAGTCATTCTTCCACAATGGACGAGGATATTAAGGTCCTCATAACAAACAAGCATCAAAAGCAATATTAGTCATAAATAGAAGAAACAATCTTACAGAACTGAATTGGTTAATCTTAACGCATTTAGAGAGAACTCATAGTGTTTTATTACAACTTGAACAAGTTTTGACAGTAAAGTATGATATAAAACAATAATGGATTAGATTAAATTCTGTTATAAAACTTTTGGAGCAGTTTAAACATTTATGACAAAAACCCCTCATTGTTCATTAATTTGTGGGCAAATGGTGTGGGATAAAGAAAAAAGAACAATATTTATCCTCAACCTGTTACAAACAGGCTTATCGTTTTTAATTTTAATCATATTGTGGTTTTCTGCCCAACACTTAAATGGAACAAAGCATATCATGATAGAAGGTTTATATGGACAGATGATGACATATATTTAGTTGATCCTAGCAATAAACTGAGTGAGTGTTTAGAACAGTTTTATAAACTTTTGAAGGAACGCAGACACTATTTATTATAGATGACTGTTCGGCAGAAAAAGACATAGTTAAAAAGAGAAACACTTATCAAAACTTGCTTTCAGTGGAAGACATGCTGGGATAAGTGTGTGGATTTTATGTCAGAAATATAACTCGGTTTTAAAAGACTTTAGAGAACAGTTAAAAACTGTAGTTTTATTTCACATGAAAGACAGAGACTCATTTGAAGAATGTTTGCGCGAAAATGATGTTATTGAAAACGATCAAGAAAAACATAGGATTAAACAAAAACTGAAATCTGAAAAGTTTAGTAAATTAGTATTAAAAACGGATAACCCTGCACAGTATGTTTGTTTGTAGATAATCGTTATTTTTGGTTATTGACGTCTTACTTGTCAGAGAACAGGAAAAGGCGGCTTTTAGGCCACTTCGCCCAAAAACTCGGTGGAGGGTGAAAGTGGCTTAGAGTCGGCCTTTTCCTGTTCTCTCAAACAGAACAGCTCAAAGACATTTTGAAAGACTTTCAGGATGTGTTGACGGATACCCCAGGTACAGTAACTGGTATTGAACCCCATAGTATTCAGTTAACTTCTGAAATACCAGTGCGAACCAGACCATACCCCTGCCGTTTGCAAAAAAAAAAGAGGTTGTCGAGAGAGTGCTTGGCTATTGTATGGGCATGTGAGAAGTTCGCCGGGTTTTCTTGACTGGAAGAAAGTTTCAGTTACAGACTGACCATAGGCCACTGACGTTCTTGAAATCGTCAAAGACTAAGAACAGCAGGTTTATTAAGATGGTCTTTGGCATTGCAGGAATTCCAGTTTACTGTTGAACCAGTGCCTGGAACACAAAATGTCATGGCAGATTTGTTGTCACGTGCATGAATATTCATGGACCAATGTAACTGTCTTCAAGGGAAAGACTATTCCTGTTTTTGTCTTTCTTAAGGATTACGGTGTGATCACATTGACAGTGCATTGTATGCTACTGACGATTTAAATCAAGTGGTATTTATGCATAATTTGCTTATTGAAGTGACTATATGTTTTACAAGCAAACAACTACTTGATGTTGATGTAATGCATATTTATTCTTTGGTAAACAATGGAAAAAATCAAGTACTATTTATGTCTAATTTGCTTGTGAAGATGAATCTATATGTATGTGTGATGAGCAAATAACTCTTTAGAAATGTATATATACATGTTTTGATTGTGCAATGAGACAAACCAATTGTTTTCATTTGTCATTGTCAACAATGGGAAGCATGTGACTTTTCAATGGACTATAACATTACATGTGGGGAAAAAGAAATTATGTTTAAATTATGTTTATTTTGTTTACATGTCTATTGAGAAACATTCACACTTGGAAGTATTCTCATTTTCATGAGGGTTTTGAAACATATGATGTGAGACAAAGATCAAGGGAAAATATGTGCTTCACATCTTAATATATAAACACAATTTGTACTTTGAATTGTTAATATCCCTAATTGTTTTTATCCATGTAATTTGTGAATTGTATTTTGTGAGATGTGGTGATCATTATGAATGTTTTTTTTTTAGAAAGACTGAAAGTTTGAAATATGCTATTTATGGTGGATCATGATGATTGATTCTATACGTTGATTATTAATTTGGTGAATCATGTGCGATGGTTACACATTTTGAGATTCATGCCTGAAGATGTGTTTAAGTGAAGTTGTATATCCTTTAAAAAAATTTTCTGGAGAAAATTTTTTCATCCCAGGATGGGGGGTGTCATGTGACGTAGCCTCACATCAAGGCATGTGACGCTCCATCACATGTAGTTGTTGATATGAATCATTTCCCCGTGCCACAATTAAAGGAAGAATATTCATATGGCTTGACTAGTGTAGCGGGCGTCCCCAAAACAATTGTGAGTATGACTCATTCAAGAAACGAATGTGGTCATTGGGTGAAAGTGACCACTGAGTGATAGTTTAACAAGGCTGGTAAGGTAAGGTGCTGGTCATGTGTTTTGAACACTGAGTATGCACTCACTAGGAGAAGGGGGAAAGAGTCAGTTTTAACCCAGCAGATGCCTAAAGACTCGAACCTGTCAGGACGGTGGTCCTCGTTGCTGACCAGTCATTACCAGGTGAGTGATAGATAGTGGGGGAAAGCTACAGGGGGATAACTTAAAGAAAAGAGAAAGAAAGAATTCATATGTTGAATTGAGAAGCAGGTTACTTACACGAACCTTATTCGTGTTTCAGCCCTTCACCCTTTACCCTTCGCCCTTCACCCTTCATCTTTCACCCCGTGAGGTGGTTGAAGATGGCCATGGTGTGAGGAACACACTGGTAGTTCAGCCCCAGCAGGTACCAACTCCAGGGAGAGGAGTTGAAGCTCGTCGTTTCTCAAGAGACAGAAGAACTCCAGGAAGAGAAGTCGAGACTCGTATCTCCAGGACAGGAGAGTTCGAGGGGGCAGTATATTGTCTCAGAGAGAGAGACAGGGAATTGAGAAAGCGGAGAAGCTTTTACTTGAGGCAGGCAGGTCCTCAGTGATTACGGGAGTTATGTATTCTCCTGGTCCGGATTTTTTTGGATAACGGAATGTGAAGGCCACGGCTTTATAGAAGCGGAACTAGATTATTTTATCTCTCAGTGTGAGGAGAGATACATGTGGAAGACTGTTTTTTTCTCTCAGTGTAAAGAGAGATACATGTGGGAAGATTGATTTGTCTCCCGACGTGAGGAGAGATACATGTGTGCAGATTTATTTGTCTCTCAGTGTGGAGAGAGATACGGAGGTAAAATCTGTTTACAAGTGGATGATGTGATTTAGTAAATTGTTTTCCCTGAAGGAGAGGGGGAGAAGAAAAACATTCGGTAGTGCGCCTTTTGGTTGTTTGGAAAGATTGCGTGTGCGTATGGAGTAAATGCTGTCATGAATGCGGGTATGCAAGAGTGACAGTGTGACAGTAACCCCAAACCAGCACATTGATTGCAATGGCGAAGACACGCACACAATACAACCAGAAATATAGTATAGTCCCCACACACACACACGCACCGCACGCACACACACAGACACGCGCGCGCGCGGGCGCGAGAGCGCACTCACACACATAGATACATACACGAACGCACCCACGCGCGCATGCGCTGAGAGAGAGAGAGAGAGAGAGAGAGAGAGAGAGAGAGACAGACACAGACAGACAGAGACCGAGTGAGAGAAACAAAGAAAAAGAGAGACAAAAAGAGAGAGCGAGAGGGAAAGAGAGAGAGGGAGAGAAAGAGAGAGAGGAAGAGAGAAAGAGAGAGAGAGAGAGAGAGAGAGAGAGACAGACAGAGGCAGAGAAACAGAGATGAACGTGAAGTTAACTTGCGGTGCGCACAGCCGGGCATAAACCACAGCAAGGTTGAAGGCCAAAACGGAAAGGCCAGTGAAGCCGCCCATCAATTAGTATTATGATAGAGCAATGCTGCTGGT